>JACCPG010006866.1:0-21007 GCA_016069955.1 Drepana arcuata | reverse complement strand
TGATAAGTTTAATTCAGTATTTCTAAAATTACATTCGTATTTTCATACATACGAGCATATATCATCACGCCTAGTCTCTCACGGGGTAGGCAGAAAGAGTAGAGCACGATTCCTCACATCTTCACATATATACATAATTTTGTGGAACATGTTTATTTCTTCATTTAAAAATCTAGATTACGAAACAATTATATTCGGGTATTTTTGATAACCAGAGTTTATGAAATTTTACAAAGTACTGAAGAGAACGTGTCATCCGGAAATTCATTGCTTTGAAATTAAGAACAGGTGTGAAATTTGCATTCCCTGCCTGATTGCGGAGATAAAACGAGAGGCGATAAATTTTCGAACTCGAAAAGAATTGAGATGTCCAGGCTTTCCCATTTGAAACCTCGACTGACTTGTTTCACATTAAAACTGTGATCGTTTTTCGGACTACATTTCAAAATCATTAAAAGATTCGAGTTTGGCTCATTGTTCGTAATGTCATATTATATTGTCTGTGCCACTCGAGTGTTGAATAAAGGTTTTCTTTCAAACCACATATTTTATCAACACCATAATAAACCAATAGCCGTGGTGGCCGAGTGGTTCGAGCAGTTGCCTGCGACGCAAAGGTCGCAAGTTCGAATCCCGACTGTACCAATGAGTTTTTCTGAACTTAAGTACAGTGATTAGTCACACCACGAGCTTTACGGTGAAGGAAAACATCGAGAGGAAACCTGCATACGTCTGAAGAAATTCAAAGGCGTATGTATAGTCGTGCTTGAGTAACGGCGATGGACTCGCCATCTGTCACGTTGGCACCTAATATACCTCTGGCGGAGGGTGGGTGTGTGGGTATTACCTATACACCTCTGCCTACCCCTTCGGGGACCCTTGTGGGAAGGCGTGAGGATATATTATTATTATTATATTATTACCATAATAAACAAAAATAAATAAATACTGTTAGTGATTGTTTTCACATCAGGGATATTACCTATGGAACACGCTTTATGAATCCAGTTCAATCCAATTCAAACAAACAACCGCCAGCCGTTGATACCAATAAAACACAGCTTTTTTATGTTCCTGCCCGGCTTCGCTTGGGTGAAAATATTAACTCCGAAACATGAATGTAATATTAACTAACGGGTCCAAACTCGAACCAAAGCCAGGAACGTCCAGGGTTGTCTAAATGGTTTCGATTAATTTAACAATCACAAAGAAAATACTCAAACTGCGTCAAGCCATTATCGAGTATTTGCCAAACACGGCAATTGTGTATAATTTTATATATAGCAATAGCTAAACTAAATCTATTATGGCTGATTATAGCTTCCATTAAATTATAAAATACAACGAAGATTATATGTATATATATATATATTATTTATTATGGTAATAATATAATAATAATAATATATCCTCACGCCTTCCCACAAGGGTCCCCGAAGGGGTAGGCAGAGGTGTATAGGTAATACCCACACACCCACTTTCCGCCAGAGGTATATTAGGTGCCAACGTGACAGATGGCGAGTCCATCGCCGTTACTCAAGCACGACTATACATACGCCTTTGAATTGCTTCTCAGACGTATGCAGGTTTCCTCTCGATGTTTTCCTTCACCGTAAAGCTCGTGGTGCGACTAATCACTGTACTTAAGTTCAGAAAAACTCATTGGTACAGTCGGGATTCGAACTTGCGACCTTTGCGTCGCAGGCAACTGCTCGAACCACTCGGCCACCACGGCTATTGGTTTATTATGGTGTTGATAAAATATGTGGTTTGAAAGAAAACCTTTATTCAACACTCGAGTGGCACAGACAATATAATATGACATTACGAACAATGAGCCAAACTCGAATCTTTTAATGATTTTGAAATGTAGTCCGAAAAACGATCACAGTTTTAATGTGAAACAAGTCAGTCGAGGTTTCAAATGGGAAAGCCTGGACATCTCAATTCTTTTCGAGTTCGAAAATTTATCGCCTCTCGTTTTATCTCCGCAATCAGGCAGGGAATGCAAATTTCACACCTGTTCTTAATTTCAAAGCAATGAATTTCCGGATGACACGTTCTCTTCAGTACTTTGTAAAATTTCATAAACTCTGGTTATCAAAAATACCCGAATATAATTGTTTCGTAATCTAGATTTTTAAATGAAGAAATAAACATGTTCCACAAAATTATGTATATATGTGAAGATGTGAGGAATCGTGCTCTACTCTTTCTGCCTACCCCGTGAGAGACTAGGCGTGATGATATATGCTCGTATGTATGAAAATACGAATGTAATTTTAGAAATACTGAATTAAACTTATCATGATCCATATCTCGTTTAACAAAATCTCGTTTTTCGTTTAAAAATCTAATACCTTTAAACGAGCAATTCTTGTATATTTATTTATATATATATAATCTGAATCTCGGAAACGGCTCCAACGATTTTCATGAAATTTGGTACGGGGGGGATTTCGGGGGCAATAAATTGATCTAGCTAGGTTTCATTTAAAAAAAAAGTTGTTTTATCCGTGTTTTTAGGCAATGAAAATATACAATTTCATTAGAATTTGAAGCGTTGCTAAGCAACAAACTTTAAGCCAATGTGTTTTTTGTTTGACGTTACGTTATCGTAGACGTATTATATATAAAATCAATTGTTTACTTACATGACAAAATGCCTAAAAGAAGAAGACTCATCTCAAGAACACCTTCAAGAATATAGTGATCGACAAACAAGACTCATTTCAACAAATCAATGAAAATAATCAGCCTTCCGCTCGTCCCACAAGTCTTGCAAAACTTGACTAACATTATACGAGCAGAAAGGTCTTAGATGTTTCACGAGGGCTTCTTTGTGGCCGCTGAATATGACCAACAGAGGGAACGACGTCCACAAGATTTGCGGCAGCGAGCAGCATAACGTGTAGCTACTGAACATTCCGAACAACGGGAAAGACGTCTACAAGATTTGCGGCAGCGAGCAGCAAAACGTGTAGCTACTCAAAATAGCGGACAACGAGAGCGACATCTGTAAGATTTCCGGCAGCGTGCAGCACTACGGGTAGCTACTGAAAATCATGAACAACGGGAGCGATGTCTACAGGATTTGTAGCAGCGAGCAGCACAACGTATAGCTACTGAACATTACAAACAACGGGAACGACGTCTACAAGATTTTTGGCAGAGAGCAGCACAACGTGTAGCTACTGAGCATTACGAACAACAAGAGCGACGTCCGTAAGATTTCCGGCAACGTGCAGCACCACGTGTAGCTACTGAAAAGTACGAACAACGGGAACGACTTCTACAAGATTTCCGGCAGCGTGCAGCACAGCGTGTAGCTACTGAACATTACGAACAACGGGAACAATGTCTACAAGATTTCCGGCAACGTGCAGCACAACGTGTAGCTAATGAAAATTACGAACAACGAGAGCGATGTCTGTAAGATATCCGGCAGCGTGCAGCACAACGTGTAGCTACTGAACATTACGAACAAAAGGAACGACGTTTACAAGATTTGCGGCAGCGTGCAGCACAACGTGTAGCTACTGAACATTACGAACAACGGGAGGGATGACTGCAAGATTTGCGGCTGCGAGCAGCACAACGTGTATTTACGGCTGCGAGCAGCACAACGTGTAGCTACTGAACATTACAAACAACAGGAACGACGTTTACAAGATTTGCGGCAGCGAGCAGCGCAACGTGTAGCTACTAAACATTACGAACAACGGGAACAATGTCTACAAGATTTCCGGCAACGTGCAGCACAACGTGTAGCTACTGAAAATTACGAACAACGAGAGCGACGTCTGTAAGATATCCGGCAGCGTGCAGCATAGCGTGTAGCTACTGAACATTACGAACAAAAGGAACGACGTTTACAAGATTTGCGGCAGCGTGCAGCACAACGTGTAGCTACTGAACATTACGAACAACGAGAGCGATGACTGCAAGATTTGCGGCAGCGTGCAGCACAACGTGTAGCTACTGAAAATAACGAACAACGGAAACGACGTCTACAAGATTTGCGGCAGCGAGCAGCACAACGTGTAGCTACTGAAAATAACGGAAAACGAGGGCGACGTCTGTAAGATTTCCGGCAGCGAGCAGCACAACGTATAGCTAATGAACATTACGAACAACGGGAGCAATGTCTGCAAGATTTGCGGCAGCGAGCAGCACAACGTGTAGCTACTGAACATTACGAACAACGGAAACGACGTCTACAAGATTTGCGGCAGCGAGCAGCACAACGTGTAGCTACTGAAAATGACGGACAACGAGAGCGACGTCTGTAAGATTTCCGGCAGCGTGCAGCACAACGTGTAACTACTGAAAATGACGAACAACGGGAACGACGTCTACAAGATTTGCGTCAGCGAGCAGCACAACGTATAGCTACTGAAAATGACGAACAATAGGAGCGATGTCTACAAGATTTGCGGCAGCGTGTGGCACAACGTGTAGCTACTGTAAAATAACGAACAGCGAGTGACGTCTGTAAGATTTCCCGCAGCGTATAACACAACGTATAGCTACTGAAAATGACGAACAACAGGAGCGATGTCTACAAGATTTGCGGCAGCGTGCGGCACAACGTGTAGCTACTGAAAATGTTGAAGAACAAGAGCGATGTCCGCAAGATTGGCGGCAGCGTGCGGCACAACGTGTAGCTACTTCTAATGACGAACAACGGAATCGACGTCTACAAGATTTGTGGCAGAGTATGGCACAACGTGTGTTTACGTTGATAAAGGTCCCAATCATATTTTTTCTCATACATCTACCATGTACAGACAGTGATCCGTTACAGTTTTATAAACTACATCTAAATCGGATAAGCCGTTTCCGAGGTTAGTGTGCACAAAGGCACACACAAAAATTCTAACAATCAGTGTTTTGGGTGCTGTTTGCGTTGATAAAGCTCCCAATCATATTTTTTTCTCTTACATCTTCCATGTACAGACAGCAATCCGTTACATTTTATTATATGTTTAGATAGATGATTCTTTATTTTGGCATATGTTTTTAATTTCTTAACCGATTAACTCGTGATTTTTTATTTAAATTAAAAGTTCACATTTTTTCATTATTATATTGGTACATACATACATACATATCATCACGCCAAGTCCCTAACGGGGTAGGCAGAGAGTATAGAGCGACAGTTCTCTCTAGACTTTCATACTTCTTTCGCTTCGTCCACATTCATCAGTCTCTTCATACATGCTCGTCGGTTTCGAGTACTCTTAACGTTCCCGTCCTTCAGAGTCCGATCTATTTGATCCAGGTAGTTGGAACGTGGCCTTCCTCTGCCTCTTCTTGCACACACTTGCTTTGTATATCTGTTTCGCCAATCTTTCTTCACTCATCCTTTCTATGTGTCCAAACCAACGCAACATGCCTTTCTTCATCTTTACAATCACACCAGTTGATTTGCGAATCTCTTCATTGCGGATTCGATCTTATATCGTTACTCCGCACATTTTTCGAAGAGATCGCATCTCAACTGCATTCAAGCTATTTTCATACTTCCTCTGACATACCCAGGATTCGCTGCCATACAATAAGGTAGGTACCAATATCGCGTTGTGGACAGCAACTCGAGCATTCTTGCTCAGACTTTTACTGCCCATCAACGCTGACATGGCTCCATTCACCTTATTTCCGGCAGTTATCCTTCTTTCAATATCTTTTTCATACTTTCCATCTCGTGTGAACATGCTTCCAAGATATACAAATTCATTCACTCATTCATTCATTCATTCATTCATTCATTCATTCATTCATTCATTCATTCATATAATAAATAATTATATAATAAAATAAAATTCAAATAATATTATATTGGTAACATTAAAAATATTATTCATATTTCATAAGTCTGGAATTCCTACGAAATAATATTTAATATTATATTTACCGAGCTAAGCTCGGTCATCCAGGTACTTAATCCTTAAAGCAAATGATAAGTCCAAGATTTCTTAACCACTGTCGTGTTGGTATTTGAGCCACGTTGTTCGAGCTTGTGTGGCAAACGTATACTTTAGCTGAATGGCAAACAGTGGCTTCGAAGGGACAGACATATTCGCTAAAACAAATTACACCACTTTCATTAGCAAAGAAATGTGCGGTTACCAAAATTGGATGGCATTTTTCGTTCCAAGAGACAGATTTCTATTTAATTTGCTGTCTTGGTTGATGTCGCTCTGTGAATTATTTGGCGAGAGTTCACGAAGCTCAAGCATGAAGATACCATATGCCTTTGAAGTTCTTCTCAGAAGTATACAGGTTTCCCTGTATACTTCTGAGAAGCACACACGCTTTATGAATCCAGTTCAATCCAATTCAAACAAACAACCGCCAGCCGTTGATACCAATAAAACACAGCTTTTTTATGTTCCTGCCCGGCTTCGCTTGGGTGAAAATATTAACTCCGAAACATGAATGTAATATTAACTAACGGGTCCAAACTCGAACCAAAGCCAGGAACGTCCAGGGTTGTCTAAATGGTTTCGATTAATTTAACAATCACAAAGAAAATACTCAAACTGCGTCAAGCCATTATCGAGTATTTGCCAAACACGGCAATTGTGTATAATTTTATATATAGCAATAGCTAAACTAAATCTATTATGGCTGATTATAGCTTCCATTAAATTATAAAATACAACGAAGATTATAATATCAACTTCGCTTATCATATAAATTGTGATATATTTCCTTCAAATTGCCCCGTAAGCTAATTTTCATTGAGGCTAAAAGGAAAAACGATTTATGACTGTGGTAAGTCAAATTAACCTTAATTAATTAACAACCTGGAGGTAATTAATGTTACAGTGATGAGGGGTAGGTCACTTAATTAGTTAAACTTGTGGGCGGTTTTAGACGATTGAATCAGAAAAACATAACTTCATTAGTGTGATTATTCTTCATTCAAACTACCAAGATCAAATCGATCAGATACCCAAAGTTGGTAACATCAAGAGTACTCAAAACCGGTGACCATATATGACGAGGCTGAATAATTTGGATGAAGCGGAAGCGAAAGAAAAAGAAGCGAAGAAAAGAAGAAAGACCGCTTTCGCTTACAGTTACAGTCTAGAGAGAACTGGCGCTCTACTCCGTGAGGGACTTTGCGGGATGATAATAATTTTTCGTCTTCTCCTGGTTCTCCGAAGGCATAGGCTAAGTTATCAAAGCACCCTCATTTTAGGTGCTGACACAAGGCAAGATTTCCTTTGCTATAACATATGTCATTGAAAGCGTATGGCTTGAAGTTTATACGAGACTATAACGAGACGTCTATGAAGTGACGACAAGATTTTAAGTAGGGAACTACCATAGGGTTGTTGATTCGTTTTCAAAAAGATCACGAATCTTTTCACGAATAAGTTATATTAATAAATACATATCTTCACGTCGTTCCGTTATGTTGTAGGCAGAGACGTAATATCGGCCACCTTTTTTTGAAGACGTACTTATTATGCTGGTTTAGGGCACGGTTCGGGACGGGAACAAATTTTGGGTATACATTTAGTACATATTACCATATACCATTAAAAGATTTTAATAGCACGATTCAAAATATTATAAAAACTTGATAACGCCATCTATCTGTAAAACATGCAAACTACCACAACCAGAAAAATTAATTGTTGGATCACACAAGTAAAATGGACGTATCACGTAATACACCATTGTTAGTATTTAGAAAAATATAAAGTAATTTATACGTTCAGATAATTTTCTAAAGCGAAAAATATTTATTATTCAAGCAATAAACTCTTGCAAAATAATTTTACCAAATACGTCTTATCGGATCCGCTTAATTAAATTATTTTATAAAGCGCATATTATAACCATCGAAGCCTGATCAAGTTACGGCCTTATCATAATTTTATTAATAAGCAGACAATAAATATTTAATGTAGCAAATTGTTTGTGTTCTCACTTGATTGGCGGGTATTCACTCAACATCTGCCACGCTGACTCACTTCACAAGCTTTATTAATTTAGAATCATGTTTGACATTATTTAAGTCTGCCCCATACATCTTTGCTCGTAGAGTTACAATATTACGACACCTTTTTAATCTGCAAGACAGATACAAAATGTTCACGAATTTATAGACTTGTAAAACGACATTATTTGACATAATGCCGGAGATTTTAAGTAATGCGTTAATATCAAAACAGTACGCGTCCAGGAATTTGAGTTTCAATGTGTGAGTTTTAAATCTATATTTATGTATCTTTTGGTTCGACTGAAAGCATTGATGGAGCGGCGCGCGCGCATATTAATAATTAAGCAAAGCCTGATAAATTACGACGGTCAATATTTCTGTCCTTATCTTTGACACGACATAATTCATATTGAAAAAAAATAACAAATGGGTTTAAGGTGTCGTAAATTAAAGTAACATTAAAAACAATCTTGTAAAATTTATGCCTCTTCTGTTCTCTGTGAGGAAGTCTGCATTAATTTCAGAAGAAATATAGACGTATATGTCATGTAGCTTTTTATATATAAACTATAATATTCTAGACCTACATACATGTTAACGCAATGCAGGTAGCTTAAGGTATGATTGTAAAGATGAAGAAACAGATATACAATGCGAAAGTGTTTGATAGAAGAGGCAAGAAAAGACCATGTTCCAACTACCTGGATTAATTAGGTGTAACACTCAAGGTCGGTGGCAACAAGAGCTTGCTGAAAAGACTGATGAATGTGGAATGGAGTATATAAGTCGGTATTTTCTCTTTGCGTACCTTAAAGGAACTCGGGATCAGAAAATGTATGTATGGCTGTATGTACATCCTACATATAAATTATATTGTATATAATGCGTAAGTTCATAACCGAGGACTGTTATCTTTACAACAAAAATAGCCAATTTGTACACATTAGCGCTAAATGCCGGCTTTACGGACGTATGTCAGTAATTCCGCACTCGTAAAATGTTTTATGACCCATTAAGTGAAGACGCTACTCCTGATAAACTTAATATTCGGTTGCACGATTTTTGCATTTTTATCATATAGGTAGATAATGTTTAAGAATTTCAGAAAATATAAAAAGTATCTTGTGTAAGTAGTAATCCTCACGCCTTCCCACAAAGGGTCCCCGAAAGGTTAGGCAGAGGTGTATAAGTAGTACCCACACACCCACTTTCCGCCAGAGATATATTTTATGTGCCAACGTGACAGATGGTGAGTCCATCACCGTAGCTCAAGCACGACTATACATACGTCTTTGAATTAATTCTCAGACGTATGCAGGTTTCCTCTCTATGTTTTCCTTCACGGTAAAGCTCGTGGTGTGACTAATCACTGCACTTAAGTTCGGAAAAACTCATTGGTACAGTCGGGATACGAACTTGCGATCTTCGCCGGTAATCACTAGGCAACCACGGCTTCACTACAGCATAGTTCGATTTATTAAACATTATCACACATTTAACATTATAACATATTTATTTATCTATCTGTAATGCCTACTATGCCAAATGTGTTTATTCTACATACATGTTTGGCAATTATGTAGCCACTTAAACCATGTTTTAAATGAACTTACTTAGTTTTACCATTTGCTTGCATAATTCGTTATGTTTACGTATTTCCCAATTATACTTCTAGCGATGTACTTGGCTAATCCTAAAATGAACCTAAAATACCACTTAATGACTAATCTCGTTGCATTGTGCCAACAGCATTAATATCTAAGCCAATAAGAGCTAATATTGTCTGCATTCACACACGTTATAAAAGCATAATAGCACCTAATTGTACCGGACACGTTGCAGGTAAGTTAAGTAATCCAGCCAACTACAGAAGTTAACAGTCTACCAGGCTAGTAGGTGTTATTGCGCGCAAGCCTTATTGGGTCGCGTAATAATTGTGTATCTATCTATAATAGGGTTGCCGCTATTGTTAGCTTCATTGGATTTAAGTTCATTAACGCTACATAATTAAGCGGGTATTATTCACTTTATTAAATATTACGCCATGGCGGTGGCGTAAGCGAAGTATGAGTACATATATGTATGTTCTTCAACAAATTGTCTTCATTTAGCAGATATATATTTTATGATAAATTTGTTTTTAATGTTATCGAAATGTTTGAACTTATTACAATGTAAAAAAAATGAGTTGAACTTGGTGGTCTTTATTTTGAGTACAGCTATTAATCGCTCCACGTGCTTTTCTGTGAAGGAAAACAACATGAGGAAATCTACATACGATTGTGAATTCAAAGGCGCATGTGAAATCGTGACTAGCTGAGAAGACTAGCCGAGACCTTCATAAATCTGATGATGTAGTTGGGAAAATAGCGTATTTGTAAGCCTTAGTCAAACAGTCAAAGCTTACATGTAGATCTGGCTTTGCTTCTTCTATGTCTTCGCAATGTCAAAACTCTAGGTTTATATCTAGATTGAGTCATGACTATCCTTAGTTAGTCTCCTTTATTAGTAGCTCGACTAGCACTAGCGCCTAGTTCTGTATCAGCCCTATTCTTGCGTCGTGTGGCGTATCACACCGGTCGTCGAATGTGGAGCACGCGGCGAGCAAGCGGCGATGCCTCCGACAAAAAATCAGTGTAAGCTCTACACGACCGCGCTCCGGTCGCGCGCTCCCACCCTAGCTCCGCTCGACGCGTCCCGATCTCCGCACAAACTTCACAACTTACGGCGAACTTAGGCTCGCTGAAATACAACTACTTTTGAAGTTTAAAGTCTCTAATTTGTGAAAAACTATAGTGGAAAGTGGCATATTGTCAATAGTGTGTAAGTCAACATATGGCCGTGGCCAAAGGTCCGGTCGTCGATCGTGCGCCGATAGAATCACGATATGTGAGCACGTGTGCACCTATTGAGTCTGGAGGCTCACCGTTCACTTCACCTATTTTATCATCTCACTGCATGGCACTGTTTATTTTCGAAAGTCTTTATCCATTACTCACAGCACCCAGTTAGACATCAATACAGGTCAATCAAATGGATAGCGAAATCTTTTATTGCTAACTCTACATCTATAAATCTACCATTAATTGCGGTCAAATTGTACTTACTTTGTTGGCTGAATTGATTTTGATTAAGTGTGTAGACTTTCCGTTGCTAATGGCACTCAGGAAAATCTGTTACCTTACATGTGTAAATATATATTGAAATAAAAATATTAGGGAGGTTGAAAACTTATGCCCAATCATCCGATTTGAACCCTTATTTATATTAATAGTATAATCACACGGGCGTTTTAGCAAGGGTACAAACATTTTAGTGTTTATTATCTTTACTTAAAAACTTAGCCTTGCTGTGGTCTCGTAAAAATACTCTGTAAGTTCTGTTCCAAGCAATTTATTTAAGCAGATCGCGACCAAACTTTTTTACTTGCAAACTTCTCGATACTCGCTACCTCCCTACGCTATCACTAGTTGGCCAAACGGGATAATATATTCCTCATTTCCAACGTGCTCTTACGAACCCTATGATACCGACAATTGTATAAATCTTTTTCGACACAGATAATGTCGCGTTTTGACACCGCCCACTAAGGTTTATTTATATCGCTAGATGTTGTTACCATTTGTGACAGACTAGCATGTACACGTGTTCTATGTACAGCATACAAAAGAGTACATATCATTACGCCGAGTACTTCATGGGGAGGCAGAGAGAGTGGAGTGCCAGCTCTCTTTATACTTCCCCATACCTCTTACGTGCAAATAGTAAATAATAATACATCTTCAAGCCTTCTCACATGAGCCCGCAGGGCTACATGACAGATGGTTAGGTTAAGCACAGGTTTGTAGGTGCCTACGTGACAGATGGTGAGGCCATCGCCGTTTCTCAAAATCTTCTATGGATAATATGTAAGCCTTTGAATTTCTTCTCCAAAGTATGTAGGCTTCCTCTCGATGTTCTTCTTCGCCGTGAAGCTCGTGGTGTGATTTATAGCTACTACTAACGTTAGAATAACTCATCGGTCCAGTCGGTATTCGAATTTGCAATCTTTGTGTTGCAGGCGATTGCTCGTACCACTCAGCCACCACGGCTCTTAAATAGAGAGTACTCACTAAATATCACTTAAAGATTACATACTTAATTATTTGTTTAACACCTAATCTAAAGAAGCAGATTTATATATCCCTATTAAATGCCTACGTACTCCGTAAGGGAGTCGGCGTGATGATATGTATGTATATGTATTAAATAAATCGTTATTGATTTTGAATGATACTACGTGAGCCACCTGTGTGTATGAAAGTCTCAATCTCGCTGAAAGGAAACATTAAAAAGAAAAATATTAGACAAACTTTTACGCTTCCTCTTTACGTGATAAAATCCACAATTTTATAATGTTTATACTCATGAGAATCGTACCTAAGCCACATAACATATTTTACACTATGAAATATGTTTTTCGGATCAAAAGTGATCGACAGTTTTCTTTATTTCAAATACATGGCTAGGTAATTTAATATCTGAGCGTCTTCCCAGGATCCACATTGGGGTAGGCGTATGTTTAACAAAGCGCTCTTTTCTCCGAAGGTTCTGTTTTCATAACATTAAGCAGCTTGCATTATTTAAATATTTGCTATAGGAAATTAGTTCCCTACTAGTTCAAACATTTTAGTGTTTTGTAGAAAAAATATAATTTTATTATTAAATATTTAGCCGTGTTTACTGAGTGGTTCAAGTGATTGCCTGAAATACCAAGCTTTCAAATTCGAATTCCGACTGTACTTATGACATTTATTTTAACCTCGAGATTTGTGGTTGGATGGTAAGGAAAATATTGTGAGGAAATCTGCAAGCTTTTGAGAATAAATTCAAAGACGTATGTATAGTCGTTCTTGATAAACAGCGATGGACTCGCCATCTGTCACGTTGGCACTTCAAATATATCTCGGGAGCAAAGTAGGTGTTTAGGCACTCCAAACCTCTTACCTACGCTTTCGGAGATACTTGTGGGAAGACGAAAGGATATTATGTACATATAAACAAAATTCCACACACATCCGTATGATTTTCGTCCAGTAACAATTATCTATACGAAATAACGTAGCTATGTCATTAATTGCAATATGGACGTTAGACATTCAACTTACATAAACATAACAAACTGCCAATTAAAAATCGTATAGAAACGTTTAAACAAGCCAAAGCATTAATCAAGACGCAAAGCTAAAAGTAGTTTTGCAAGCATTGCTTACTTAACATTGATTAAATATTACTGGGTCAATTAATTTCCGTTACCATCGCACGGGCAGGTGTGACGCGAACTCTAATACTTACTCTTATTTGCAAACAAATAATGTTGAATTAAAAACGAAACTAGTTGGAATGCAAAATTGTGTCACTGTCTTCTAATTTTTAAGTCACAATCACAATTAATGATTGTAATTACGACAAGCACGATTTATTTCACTGACTGATATATGTTTCATATAAAAGGATGAGTGAAGAAAGATTGACGAAAAACGATATACAAAGCGAAAATGTGTGCAAGAAGAGGCAGAGGAAGACAACGTTCCAACTACCTGGATCAAATCGATCGTACGCTCACGGACGGGAACGTCAAGAGTACTCGAAACCGACGAGCATGTATGAAGAGACTGATGAATGTGGACGAAGCGAAAGAGTAAGTCTAGAGGGCACTGGCGCTCTGTACTCTCTGCCTACCCCCTTAGGAACTTTGCGTGATGATATGTTTGTATGTGCGTGTGTATATGTGTGTCAAAAACTAAATAGGGTTATAAGTCTAGATTGAACTGGCGCTCTACTCATTCTGTATAGGCGGCGTGATATTATGTGTGAATGTATACGGAAAAAGTTTCAAACAAGCACCGGACTTAGCTAATAATTCAATGATGTTTGTCATAGATGTACAATGAACAAGGCGTGTATACACATTTGTCCCTTTCGCACTCTTGAATAATGATGGTAATAGGATATCATGTGGTTCCTGAAGGCCTAGAGCTTACCCTAAGAGCCCATGATAGATGTACTAGGAGCTTAATAGATCTATGAGATTTCCCGATTTAGTTTACTATTCCCTAACTACAGATTTAGATAGTCTGCGCAAATGAAATGCACCGTTCAGCCTACTATAATTTTAGACTAGAGATTTTGTTCCGCCTTGGCTCTATTCAAGTTTTAGCAAGTTTAACCATCATAGATGTTAATATCATGGCTATGAATATACTGATACGATCTGCTTTAATCCCAAAAGGGCTAGGCTGTGGTGTAATGAAACTCTTTATATTTATGTCATCCTCAGTATACGTCTGAGAAGACATTCAAAGGCGTATGTATAGTCGTGCTTGAGTAACGGCGATGGACTCGCCATCTGTCACGTTGGCACCTAATATACCTCTGGCGGAAAGTGGGTGAGTGGGTATTACCTATACACCTCTGCCTACCCCTTCGGGGACCCTTGTGGGAAGGCGTGAGGATATATATATATATATATCCTCAGTATATGATAAATCGATTATTATTTTACCTCAGGTGGTAGAAGAAACTGCCCTGGTCAATAAAACACAAAATAATTGTTTTGGAACTCAAATAATTATTAGAAAGAACGGGGTAAGAATACGTAACAAATACTAGACGGAGCTATTTGTGAAGACACAATTAGTAGCGTGTTTTGTATCTTCGCAACGTTCGACAACAAAGAGCTTTTGAGAAATTAGTCACTTTGAAACAAGCGCCTCGTAACTTCCTACAAACAAAAATATCCCTCTCGCGGCTAAAAATCGTTATATCTTTACTTTGGAAAAGTTGACGCACACATAGATTCCAATTCTGTTGAATTTTAACATCGTGTACCAATATGCATGTAACAATGACCGATGTGTAAAAAAATTTAAATACCCATAAAAACTACATGGTCTACACACACCTTGAACCTAAATTATTGTAAATAGCTTTTAAATTATCATACATTTAAATTTTATTTACATAGATGCGATTTTAAATTAACTTGTAAATGATCTTCTTATTCGATTCCTTTTCACTTGTTAACGAAGAAATTTGGACGAAAAAGTCTTCTAGAAGACTATAAAATAATATTGAAAAGAAGAAAAAAAATATCAGTACTTACAGTAAATGCAATATTATCCCCGTAGGGGTTTGCAAAGAGCGCCAGTTCCCTTTTTTCATACCCCTAGACGTCGGTTTTACATTATTCTTTCGTTTGATCCACATTCACTAGACTCTTCGTACAAGGCTTCATTTAGAGCTGGTTATAAAACATATGACAGTTAATTGTTATATAGTTTCGTATGCTGCAAGATTTTACATGAAAATGGGACGAACGCTGCGACTGGTCCTAACACCTAATGAGAATAATGTTACCGTAACGGCACAGGAACGGAATTCGAAGCTTGGCAAGGCTTCAAAGTAGCTACGCACTTGTTATTCATTCGCGCGACACAGTAACAGTACCTACTTCTTTGGGTGGATGGGTTTTGGATGGTTAGGTATTTGTGAAGAAGCCGTGGTGGCGGAGTGGTTCGACTTGCCTGCGAACACAAAGATATCAAGCTCGAATCCCGACTGAACCAATGAGTTTATCTGAACTCAAGTACAGTAATTAGTCACACCACGAGCTTCACGGTGAAGGAAAACGTCGAGAGGAAACTTGCATACGCTTGAGTAACGGCGATGGACTCGCCATCTGTCACTTTGGCACCTAAAATATATCTCTTGCGGAAAGTACCTTTGCATACTCCTTCGGGGACCCTTGTGGGAAGTCGTGAGGATATATTATCATTATATATTTTTTTAAACGAATTTTGTAATAAAATTATTAATCACAGTCAACCATAGAGAACAGAATAACCATAAGCATCGAATAGGTACTTTTTGTGAGATTCCCAGCGTAAGTTAGTAAGCGGGTGTAAAAGTTTTCCATATGATAGCCATGAATAGGCAATTCCCAATATTTCAGCTCACGTAGTGTCCTTTGGGCCTGGGCCAAGCATCGACACGCATATTTCTGATTTGATGTCTTTTGATGCTATGTGATTCGGTTTTTCAAACTTACTTTTTCCTGACCTAAAACTGGATCCGCTAAGAAGTCGCACAGAGCATTTTAATCAGATAGAATTTTCGTATTTCCGTTTTACATTTAACTATTATGATACCAAAAATAAAACTATAATTCTTGAGAAACTTCTGTAGTGAAATTAGTTCAATAGATTTGTAATGATCAACAAATGTGTAGTAATGGCACGCCTGTTGTCACTTTAGTGTATTAAAACAAAATGTATAAATCCTACATCTGGTACATAATCTTTCTCTGTGCCAAATTTCATCCAGTTCCGTTAAGCCGCCTTGGCGTGATAAAGAAACCAATATCTTCAAAGCCTTTTACATTTGTAATATATGTAGGATGTCGACTAGTTTGATATGTCCGCTGGTGTAATTATTAGCAAGTATAATAAATTGAACAAACCCATCTCCAGCACAGTGACAGTCCATAACTAACAGCCATTTACCAATTGCGTACAATCGTCAACGGAAAGGAGATCCCCCTCGTAGAGTGTTGTTATTTGAATAACTGTAAGGTTATAACTATCAACTTCGCCAGAAACTTGTCCCATTTCTCAACTTTAATATCGGAATTAATTCTGAGTGGAAACATCGATATAAGAATTTAATTGCCGTTGTCTGGCTGTTATCAATGCGTGATCGCGGTTGCATTGCGCATTCATTGTCGCAGTGACACAAAAATATGATAAACAATATAAATACGACCAACCCTCAGTATGTTACGCCATGGGACGTCGCCAGCCGGCGCGAAGCTTTCCTTTAGCGGTGACCACTTGACGTATAAATTGTCCAAGAACGCAGTTTTATCTGGCAGATTATAAAGTCGTCATAAATATATGGAACGTTTCGAATGTAAAACGTATAGCTGAATGTTCGCAGCTCGATGTAATAACACTGCTTTAATGGTCTGTTAGCTTGTGAATAATCTTGGGGTGTCAAACTTTGGACGTTATGATTGATGGAGTCCTGCAATTGTTTTCAATCACCACTTGGCGATTTTGGATTTGTATCTTTCGATGGGAATTTATCATATACAGTTTGCTCAAGCCATGCCATTGGCTATTTTGACTTTCGTTTGTGAATGGCTCTGTGCTTTGTTTGAACATAGTCAATTATGGAACATTAATCATTTATATAACTCTGAAATAGATAGATAGATAGAAGAGGATAGCTAATAGAAAAAAACAAAGACAATGTTCGCTATTCAGCACGAATTGCTGCGCCAGCAGAAATTTATAAACTGCCAGCACGATACTAACTAAAGAGCTCTCAAACACTCGAACGCTTACCACAGGAATCTAATATTGGAGTTGTAAAAATTGGCTACAATATTCTGTAATATTAATGTAGAATACTGGTAACTGTGGTGGCTTCGATAACTTAACTATTTACGAATCAGCTATATATTATTAGCTCATTCGTAAATAGTACGTAATTTATATCACTTATGAAGTACTACAAAATATTACCTTCAAAGTCATGTTTTCTATCAACTAGGTGTGAATGTGTATATTCAACTTAATTTATTACTGAACTTAAATAGATATTACTAGATTTTCCTATTTTAGCATCACGGCCAGTCAATACAGGCTAAATTGAACGCTCGCTCTTGTTAATTAGCAAAGACTGGGGAGGTTTATAAAGTGATGGATTTAATGAAATTGCTTCGTAAATACATCTTCTTCTTCTTCGTCGTTACACTCTTGGCAGAGTGGTCGTGGCTGTCATTTCTTGTGCCTAAATACATACATACATACATATCATCACGCCGAGTCCCGTAAATATGTATCGTTATATCAATAATCTAGTTTTTGGCAGTGAGGAATCAAATTTATATATTCGAAATTTCCCATGGGGGTCTTCGAGGGGTAGATAAAGGGGTGTAATGCTTTAAAAAGACAGGTATTCTTCATACCATTAAGGTGACCAACAAACGTGCTGTCATCCAAATCATAGGCTATTACCATCGTCTATGGATGCTTGCAACACCGGGAGTATACACGTTGCCGTATTCGTTGTTGACCCTACGTACTGCAATGCTATGGAATAAAAAAATATAATCACCGCAATAATGTCTGAAACATTGTCCAATCATTTACAAGTAACACCAGCACCGTAAATATTGCAAGAGTGTCTTTATGGTGTGTTGGGAACAAGCACTGTAGACACAATAAGTGTCTGTAGCGTGGAAGTAAATCACATTTAAATGTATGCGCTTGTTACTTCGCATCATTTCTGTCCCGTTGCATACAATGAAAGCGACAATGACGCTTTGACACGCAATTAAGTAAGCGTAAGGATTTAAAGTGCATTTAGTAGGCAGAGGTGAATAGGGAGTACCCACACATCCGCTTTCTGCCAGAGATATATTTTACTTTATTCATAGTAATTTCGTCTCAAGTGTATGCAGGATTCCTCTCGATATTTTACATCCCCGTAAAGCTCGTGGTGTGACTAAGCACTGTACTAGAGTTCAGAAAAACTCATTGGTACAGTCGGAATTCGAACTTGCAACCTTTCTGTAACAGGACTACTCACTCTGCCAATACGTCTTATGTAACTGATTAAAATGCATAGTAAGTATCGTAAATAGTTTTAAATTAAATTTACAATTTGATCATAAATATATTTTTTCCAAGTCCGAGCAATTATTAATAATAAAATATTATAAGTGAAATCCTAGATTCTAGACGCTCAAAATTCATGTAGGTAATATGCATTAATATCAAGCGTACAAACAAATAAAGCCTTTTCATACGTATTTTTCATTCAGTTTTTTTGCTGTGTATGTAATGTTCCGTACGCCGTACAATTTTTAACTAAACTTTGCTAATCTAGGTGAATTACCCAAACCAAACCAATGTCAAATAGGTATCGAATAAAGACCCTTTCGTATTCACGTTCTATCGATTAATGATATTAATAATTAAGACCGTTTAATTTAATTGAAAGCTTTGTCGCCTTAATTAATCACCGATGCTAATCAAATCCTGTTCAGAGACTATTCGATTTACAACAGATTCATTCAGCACATGCCTCTGCAGATGGCAATTCACTATCGGAGCTTCTTATATTATTATATACTCACCATTGTGGGGACGGACAAACGGTCAGGACGAAATTATAATGGTAAATTTATTTCTGTTTTGGCTATGCTACGTTGCTAGAATAGATTCCATAAAATGGAGTTTTTTATATATGCTCGTACGTTCCTTAGTTTTTTAAGTTAGATTTTATTCTTTCAGAGATCTTTGATAACATCTAAATGTTATGACTTACTGCTTAATACATTTTATGACGTTATTGGTACGTTTATCATTACATGAGGTTTACAAAGTCTGATCATGAGACAGAAAAAAATCTTTTATACGTTGTGAATGGTCAACCAGTTAAACAACTCTTTCAAAAAGACTGTCCTTGAACTAGCCCTAAATCACTACAGAATTTCTGAAGAGATATACACGTATGATAATGGAATGGAACAGGATTATCTAATGAAATGTTTTAATTGATAATTATTCTCACCGTTACAATAAGGTTATATAGGTTATTTTCCAAGTTATATATAGTTATATAAGGCGTGGTAAAGTGAAATACCTTTTGAGTTTATCCAAACAATTTTACAAAGTCATTAAAAATTTTCCCCAACATAATATACGTACATAACTTTGTACAGCAAAGACTCGTTCGCTAAGTTCGTCAGTAGATATGAAACAGTTTGGGTATAATAAAAGATATCAACAGAGCTCCGCTATCTCTGTTAGAACTAAACCAGTGGTGCTTAAAAGCTCTGATACAAAGCTGAGAGAGATAGAAAAATATTTTATTTTTAATATTAGAACGGCATCATTCATAGCCCCAATATATTGTTATGTCAACATCAAAGTCAAAGTAGGAACACCAATAAATGTCAAGTATTAAATATTAAGTGTTAAATACTGTAAATACGATATTATTACATTAATAACGGCATAAACTACCTTATAAATCATCTTCCCTCGAATATAAAAAGAACTTCCCTATGCCCTGAATATATTTCGGATAACGAAACCCATCTAAAAGAATAATGTTAGATGTAAAAGTGACACTTATACGACGTGAAACTGCCATGTTAATTATCTTAATTGTTCATTTATATGTCAACGAATGAAATACAAATTCGTTACAATCACATAGAATTAAATTGATGACCGGTGATTTGTTTTATCCCCACAAGATAATAAAGTACATGATACATAATTGGGACCGGAAGAATGGCAGGTTAGATATGGCTCCAAGGGTGGATTGTATTTCGAAGCTCTTAGTTCCGTCGGCGACGCTTTAGAACGTTGACTTTCCTCACGGTGCCTATCTTCGTCAGTAAGTCTTACTTATAAACCCCACAACTACCACATTTGAACGTAATTTTTTAATTAACAGGTATCTGATAGTGAGAAATTATACCAACGAAATTAGTTGCCATTTGGTTGAGAACATAATATAAAAACCAGATATTGTAGTACTCCTTGTAAAGCAATGTCATTCTGGTGTCATTAATCGTAATGTAATACCCAGGTCAAGTGGTGAGAAATAAACTATTTGATTTTATTAATTTTTATTTACTCACTGAATTAATGTTTGGAAGCTTATTGGTATCGAGGATTTCATTTTAGTTCCATTATCATTCAGATCATAGTTTAAAGTGGTAACGTTTTACAACTGTATAAACTACAAATGTCTTCGTTGCAACTCCTCAATTAAATTAATTTAAAATCATCCGAACATTATGAGGAATCCAGTTTAAAATGCCGAAGCTGAAAAAGTCGTAGCAAAAATGTCGCGGCAGATCGCTTAATAAGGCCCCGTAACGAACGTGAGTCAATCAAAAACAGGCGATGCACTGTTAACGCTCGTAAAAAGCTCTTTAAAACTGTCGTGGGCTTTATATCTGAACATCTTTAAATGCCAATA
>JACCPG010006863.1:0-57276 GCA_016069955.1 Drepana arcuata | reverse complement strand
TCACTGTTCAGAAGAAGAATTTGGTTTTGGAACATGTAGGATGTTTATCGCGATCAGACTGACAGACGTAGCGGAGGACTTATAATATATACCTTGTGATAAGGAAGGAGTAAGGGGATGTAAAAAATGTTAAATGTCCTATTAATGAGAGCGCCAGTTCTCTAGTGTTACAGACCTCTTTTTCTTCGGCACATTGATCAATCTCATAGCAACGTTTTGTTGTTTATAATGGATGCAATCATACATTATAATCCGATTACGATGAAACATTGAACAATTGTTTTATGCATCTGCAGTATGAACAGAGTATTAGTACGGTTCTGAGTAGGAAAGATAATTATAAAGTGTACAATAAAAGGTATTATCACGCGATAACCGGTAGCAAAGTAATTAATGATGGACACGTTGGCACGCGTCGGCTACTGTCGGCCGTGGCTTCCTTTGATGTGTGCTCTTAAGCCGCCACAAAGGCCGGCGCCGACCATGCTCGACCATGCTTGACCATCGCGCGGTGTCCCAGGCAAGTGCTCTCCCCCGCACGATGCCCCATCTTCGGCCAAGCACTGATCAGTAATATGTTTATACTAGATGTGTCCCGCAATTTCACCTGCGTATAATAATAATAATAATAATATATCCTCACGCCTTCCCACAAGGGTCCCCGAAGGGGTAGGCAGAGGTGTATAGGTAATACCCACACACCCACTTTCCGCCAGAGGTATATTAGGTGCCAACGTGACAGATGGCGAGTCCATCGCCGTTACTCGAGCACGACTATACATGCGCCTTTGAATTTCTTCTCAGACGTATGCAGGTTTCCTCTCGATGTTTCCTTCACCGTAAAGCTCGTGGTGTGACTAATCACTGTACTTAAGTTCAGAAAAACTCATTGGTACAGTCGGGATTCGAACTTGCGACCTTTGCGTCGCAGGCAACTGCTCGAACCACTCGGCCACCACGGCTCTCTGGTATAATCTGCGTATAATCTATATTCTATATATATATATATAGGAGATCCCATTTGTGAACTCACTCATCACGAAATCTCAGCAACTATAAGGCCGATTGACTTGAAATTTGGTAGGAGTATTCCTTACGCTGTGTAAACGTCAGGTAAGAACGGATTTTATGAAACTCCACCCGGAAGGTGGAACGCCCCTGCGCGATCCACCTGGTGGAGTTTCATAGAAAAAAAAACACGTTTTTCAACTACTGCTTCCCCTATGGAAGCAATAGTTGAGAAACGTTTTTTTTACTTTTTTTCACCCGGGCGAAGGTGGGCGGGACAGCTAGTTAGTAGATATTGTTCTCGCAAGTAAAAGGCGTATGTATAGTCGTACTCGAGTAACAGCGACGGACTCGCCGTCTGTCACGTTGGCACCTAAAATATATCTCTGGCGGATAGTTGGTGTGTGTGTATATATCGAATATACATATATAGTCGAATCCCGACTGTACCAATGAGTTTTTCTGAACTTAAGTACAGTGATTAGTTACACCACGAGCTTTACGGTGAAGGAAAACATCGAGAGGAAACCTGCATACGTCTGGGAAGAAATTCAAAGGCGTATGTATAGTCGTGCTTGAGTAACGGCGATGGACTTGCCATCTGTCACGTTGGCACCTAATATACCTCTGGCGGAAAGTGGGTGTGCGGGTATTACCTATACACCTCTGCCTACCCCTTCGGGGACCCTTGTGGGAAGGCGTGAGGATATATATTATTTAATGTTCACTTATTACTAAATATAAGAAATCGCTTTTGTATAAAGTGGCTGTTGTTACTACTATACCTATTTTTTTATAGTTACCTACTGTACCTAATTGTGTAATGATTTATACCAATGTAGTGGGCCAATGGTGACCTGTAACATTGTAGACCTACCTTAGGCACCATTCTCTCTCAAAGTTTGCCTTTTACTATTAATTACTATTACTAATAAGGTCACCTATGTAACTTGGACATTTGTGACGAGATAATAAATGATTTATTTATTTATTATTATATGTATTATCAAGTATATTACGTACATGAACTCACTGGTATGTTTCATTATATAAGTCAGTTCAGTCGGTCCACCGAACGCAAGCGATCGCGTATTTCCTAACGAGACTCCATTCTTAGGTCTTATGTGAATTTCATTTGTTTTTTTTTACGTGAACCAATATCGCCGGCCGTTCTGTTTGGCTAGCTTCTTCTCGTACAGTTCTGTGCAACCGTTAGTTAATGAATGCACGCCGGCCGATGCAGCGGCGCGAGGTTTGAAGGCATCGTACCGTCTTGGTTGCATGCGCGCGCATAACCACTGCGATATAATTGATAATCTTTTTAGAAGGTAACTCATACCGGGGTAAAAAGCTTTAATTACACATCACAATTTATATTTACGAATCCAGTATTGTGTTGTTCACATTTGTTTTTATTATTGTTTATTACTATACGCCCGTGTTGAAAGGGGGGTGACTGCGTATAAAATTGGTATAAACTTTTAATTTCTCCCCATTATGTGACTTAGTCTTGAATCACTCGCGTGGGCTGTTATGTGCGGCTTCTCATGTGTGTTGTTGCTAAGGGCTGTGGTTGGTCGATTAAAAGTAATCATAATAATGAGTGTGTGGGTATTACCTATACACCTCTGCCTACCCCTTCGGGGACCCTTGTGGGAAGGCGTGAGGATATATATATATATATATATATATATATATCCAATAATGAGACCTTTGACAAACCCATATAAATCCACCTAGTCTCAGAAATAAATGCGAAAGTGTGTGGGTATGTTGTTTTTAAATCGATCATTCTAGAACGGCTGAACGGAGTATGGAATTTGATTGAGGCACTCCACCCTATCTACCCGTGAAGGGAAAGTGATGATATACTTATATGTATATCTATTTATTTGCATGTACATATATTATTTATTTTATTTCGTATTTTTTAACATATCTCTTGTGAGTATGTGTTCGTATAATATCTTTACCTGTTACAACTTCATTTGTCGTTTTTCTTACATCCTATACAAAGTCGTGCGTTAAATCAATGGTTTTATGCAACCATTCTATAAGAACTCCATGGAATAACGAGTTGAATATTCCATATATATGTATATAGCATCGATCGGCTTTATGTAGATGGATCGATATGCATCGGTTTATCCGTTCGCATTACGATTTTATTAATCGATGAAAAAGTTGGACTGTTTCAGCACATTAAGTTCGCGTGCGGCTCTGACACCTCCGAAGCTTTGTCTAGTGTTGTTACATGTTACCGAGTAACACTGTCGGATACTAAATGGTTAAATTATACTCTTCGTGTGGTTAATTGTGTCGACATGTCTGCAACGAATGTCCGAATACGACCGGCAAGTTCTATCGTTAATTGAAATTGTTCTCTCTATTGCATTATCCGAACATCCCTTCGCGGATATGTGGGTGCAAACGCAACTGAGTTGATGTAAAGTTAAATATTTATGTGCCTCAAATATTAATGGGGGTCGTTAGCTTACATGCGACTTCGTCTAGACAGGAAGTTGTAAAGACGTTTTATGGTTTGAATAAAATCTGGCTGGCTCCTCACATCGCGATGGCCGAGTGGTTGGCAGGTGGCTGCTTTCGAGCGGCACGGTCCACGTTCATGGTTCATAAAAGAAGGTACATATTTTCTTCCTTTAATTAGGTATATATTATCTAGTTGCACCTCGCGGCGTAGTGTTAGTTAGTGAGTGTTTTACAACTCCGCTTACCCATTCAGGGACCCGAGTGGTTTTCCTCCTAAATACCATACATACATACATACATACATACCATCGTTACCATCACGCCGAGTCCCTAACGGCAGAGAGAGTAGAGCGCCAGTTCTCTCTAGATTTATTTACTTTTTTCGTAGCGTTAACATTAATGAGACTCATTATATATGCTCGTCGGTTTCGAGTACTGTTGACGTTCCCATCCTTGAGTGTCCGATCGATTTGATTTGATCTATTTAATTGGATTGTGGTCTTCCTCTGCCTTTTCTTGCACACATTTCCTCCTAAAACCTTTATTAAATAGTTATACAATCATGTAGAAGTAGCGATTTGTAAGAATTGTACACTGCATCAAACATCCCATCAAATCAAAAATACTCTCGATCATTTAACTGATGAATCTGTACAATTTTTGCAAGTTCGTGCGCGTTGCCGTTCAATCTATATCGTTAAGTTTAATGTACTTTCAGTTATAAGATATTTATAACTGACGCGTAACGGTCTTCAACAAATATAACGTTATTTTAAACAGTACTTCTCCTAATATACCTATATATTGCATTGCAGGTAGGCAGAGGTGTATAGGTAATACCCACACACCCACTTTCCGCTACAGGTATATTAGGTGCCAACGTGACAGATGGCGAGTCCATCGCCGTTACTCAAGCACGACTATACATACGCCTTTGAATTTCTTCTCAGACGTATGCAGGGTTCCTCTCGATGTTTTCCTTCACCATTCTGCTCGAACCACTCGGCCACCACGGCTTTTTTTTTATTTGTATCATATGTTTAATATTGTACATGGGTGTAAATCTGCTTTCTGAGAACTAACGGTAAGATACTGCTTTAAAATATCTCTTTCAGTGGTGTAACATTATGATATGATATAGTTTAATTAATGTGTGCGTCTGTTTTATGTACGTGTTATCACTCCACCAGATACATGGCAATGAGTCAATAAAAAGTCTGGCTTGCCACTAAAGTGTGTATCGTTTAGGATTGGGCAAAACCCCAATGTCATCGCAAATGTATGAATCTGTTTTAGATGTGTGTGTCAAAGCCTCGTGGGATAATTTTATTGGTTACGCATTTACATACGTATCGTTACCCCAAGTCCCACCCTGGTAGGTAGAGAGAATTGCCGTGGCCTACGCTGTTCCCCCAAACTTAAGTACTAATGCAGTAACATAATAATATTGTTTTATATATCAAATGATTTGAAAAGACTAACTATGGAGTTTCTTGCCGGTTGTTCTTCGACAAATCCGAACTGTGCACCTTTTTCGACGTTTTATAGGTGCCCATCTAGGCCTATGTGAAATGAAATATTTTGACTTTTGAATTTGAATGAATATTTTGATTTTTATTTTGAATAGTAGTTAAATATCCTCACGCCTTCCCACAAGGGTCCCCGAAGGGGTAGGCAGAGGTGTATAGGTAATACCCACACCCACTTTCCGGCGAGTCCATCGCCGTTACTCAAGCACTTTACATGCACACTATACATACGCCTTTGAACTTCTTCTCAGACGTATGCAGGTTTCCTCTCGATGTTTTCCTTCACCGTAAAGCTCGTGGTGTGACTAATCATTGTACTTAAGTTCAGAAAAACTAATTGGTACAGTCTGGATTCGAACTTGCGATCTTTGTATCGCAGGCAACTGCACGAACCACTCGGCCACCACTGCTATTTATTTAGTTAAATATCGCTGTCTTTTAAACACGTGTTGTGTATAATATTGCTCGCCATTGGAGCCAATGTTTTTCACACAGTTACGGTAGCAAGCAATCATCTGTGGTTAACTCTGCTGATATCTTGTCACACCCTTGTTGATGCACTCTCTGCCGTACTCTCTAGGGAAAACCAAAACGGAGAGCTCATTCCTCAGCCTGAGCGTTCTCGGATTGGAGTTCAGTTTGGAAACCAGAGGTATATTAGGTGCCAACGTGACAGATGGCGAGTCCATCGCCGTTACTCACGCAAGACTATACATACTCCTTTGAATTTCTTCTCAGACGTATGCATTATAAATGCAGAGTAATGAATTCTCTTTGATAATGTGCAATTAACAGATGAACATGGTAAAGATAAAGAAAGGCCAGCTTAGTTTATTTTTTTAAGACGCTTTCTTTCTTGCCTTGTATTTCTTAATCTTGCTATTAAATTGGTCAGTAAATGGTGCAATAGATATTTCTTTTTAATTATAAATGGAGCGAAAATACTTTGTATGGGACTCGACGATATGTTAAGGTATGTATTGTTTAGAACACAAATCATAGTAGTCCATTGCTCTAGATACTTAGCTGAGCTATTTGTATACGCATTGCAAACCTTCAAAGGCGGCAGTAACCGCTTACCATCAGACGCTATCTGTCACGTTGACACCTAAAATATATACCTATACCTGTACGTCTGACTACCCTTGAAGTGTGTGGAAAAATATCTACCAATGAAATCTAATTTTACGCAGATACTAAAACACAAATGCAGATTAAACATTTGATGGTTTATTTGTGTTATAAAAAAAATTTACACCAAAGACATCTTATTTCCATATTAAAAAGTTGCCTTATTTTGATACAAAGTTGTGTCGGTGTGAGGTCTTTACCCTTATAATTTCCAAATGTGGGTGGAATTATTGTGGTAATGAAATGCCGACTGAAATTAACTTAATGCGTTAATAATAAAAACGTTTTATTTTATACAGTCTTGTATAGCCGTGCAATTATTGCCTTTATAGTGATGGGACATGCTCACGATTAAATGTTTGCCGGTTTTTGTTACTCGGGCGAGTTCTTAAATGGATGCTGTATTATGTCACTTGTTAATAAAGATATGGCTTAGCTTATAAAATGTTATGAATGTTGGGTGCACAACAAATAAAATATGTACAATATTTAAGGTGTGCGCAATCGTTGGTTGCAATAAATAAAATATCGTCTGTTGCCAGTTGCTGACAGTGTCAATAGTACAGTAACAATAATCTAATAATATGTTACAATTAACCGAACATAAGTGGAATCGTAAATTAATTTAATAAACATTAATATCAATGGCGCGTCCCTACACGTTTGACAGCTTCACTTCGCGCCTAAATTTGAAATGAGAACGCGTGAGAATCCGCTTGAGGCGCGTCTCGAATTACAACGTTCCGGAATGTGAATGAACAGTTCTTTTTTTATTTGAACTTGCAGCCATAGCTTTTTGCTTGTTAAGAGTTTCGAAGGAAAAACGCAACGGTTTTTCAATAGTGTTTTTTAATCAATTATCGATTTAGAAGTCGTTTTGATGTGAAGTACCCATCGGTGTGTGTATTCTGCGGTCGCTCTAGTGTCGTCGAACCGTATAGAGTCGATGGCGGATGTTTATTAACCGATAAAGTTTGTATGTATCTATCTGTCTGTACCAATATTGAAATGAGAACTCAGTTTGTTGTGTGAATTCATGTAATCTTGTTAACAACGTGTAAATATTAAATCTTAAGTAAAGCGAAAAATATAACGTTAGTATTAGGTTCTTAGGTGTCGAAGGTTTTTCAAAGTTGGCAGCACGACAATGATACATTAGTGCTACCAACGTACATAGGCCTCTTGCCTATGTTGACCAACATATTAAAATAAGATCTCTCTTTTAAATATAGGATTATGACTCTCGTTGGTGTAAATGATGAATCTCCAGAGTCGTCACCTTAATTAACCTCTTTGTACGATCCGACGGCTATTTCACCTTTGACTTGCTTTGTGTAACTTATTCTGGGTCTGCCCCTTCCTTGCTTCCCATCTATCCCTTCCAGTCTAATGTTCAAATACCCGTCTTTGTGTAATCGTTTTCTTTCCTTCACCTTTCTTATGACTCATTCATTTCGAACCTTTTCCATTCAGCTTTTTTCTATTCGGCTCCAACACCTCAAACGCTCCCAGCACTATTTCCAACTACCAATAGGATATTAGCGCGTATTTTTTATTGAGAAAATGACCTAAGTGCAGAACTGTTTCTCATTTGTTTCTCCACGTCTTGCCAAATGGATTTCCCAAGTGTGGTAGGAAGGGGTGTATAGGTACCATAGATATATTTTAGGTGCAAAAGGTTGAATATATTCTCAATCGTACGCTTCGTATCGCACTTTAATATTATGGTCTGCCTTAACTCTTAAAGTATTAGTATTGCTAATAATAATAATAATTCCTAATTAATTTCAACACGTTTTTGTGAAAGCTTAATGAAATAAAATTGAATTACGAACATTTCTCGTTTAACAATTTCATTAGGTTTTCGTTTGTTATGTAAATTATTTGAGAAATTAATTTTGCCTAATTGTTAATGGTGCTGAGTGGGCAAATTCATTGTACTGTGACTTATCTTTGCACGAGTAGGAAATTGTTATTAGTATATCTTCACGCTTTCCCGCATGTTTTAAGAGAGGTAGGGCATAACGGGTTTCCCGTTATGCCCGTATGCCTTATAGAAGTCCGTAGCCAATATAATAATACAATTCATTGTGTTGTGTTCCTACGCGGTGAATAAGGTCTCCAGTAATGAGCTCCTTGGGGTGGGGGGAGGATTGTTGTATTGTGCTGGCAGCAGAGGGATTAGTCTCATTATGCTGCCAACACAGTATAACTCTCCGAACACAGTGTGGCAACGCGCAAGTGATACTTCGGTATTGTAAGCGTAAATAGGCTGCGGTAACCGTTTTTCATCGGATGGGCCGTATGCTTGTTTGCCACACTTGTTGTATAAAAAAAAAAATGTTTCCCTGACGGGGTCGGGAGAAGGTCTGTGTTCACACACCCTCTTTTTATCCGTGATATACATATATCGTCCATTACCATTCGTCCGGTACCATTGCGACAGATGGCGTGTCCATCGTCGTTTCTCAAGCACGACTATACGGCTTTGAATTTCTTCTCAAACGTATGCAGGTTTCCTGTCATGTTTTCCATCACCGCAATGCATGGTATTAATCACTTCACTATACTACTCATATGCTCAGAACATAATTTGCCGGCAACAATATTTCGCTGTCACAGTCTAAGGCACGACTTTACGTATGTGTTCCAATTGCTTCGCAAACGTATGAACGTTTCCCACGATGTTGAAGTATGGTCTGATAAATGTACTTAGATTAATATAGGTACCTTTTTTATATAACTTTAGTACTTACTTTGTAATAAAATATTAATATTTCCTTAAAAAATGCCGTGCTCTAAAATGATTGGCGTTTAAGATAAAAATATAATTTTCCTCGTGAATTCATTTATTACAAGGCTTTGGTGTGTACAAAGTTACGTCTTAAACAGAAAAGTTTAGGTTAAACATTTGGGTTTGCTCGTGTAATCGTTTAGAAGTCGACGGGAGATGAATTACTTTTTAAAATTAAGAGTTATCGAATTGCCACAATAAAAAATATATACCTACATATAATATATAATCTCGCCGAGTCCCTAACGGGGTAGGCAGAGAGTAAAGAGCGCCAGTTCTCTCTATACTTACATACCTCTTTCGGTTCGTCCACATTCATCACTCTTCGTAAATGCTCGGTTTCGAGTACTTGTAAAAACATATATATTTATTATAAGTAATTGTGGATTGCAAATCTTCGTTCTTTTCCTATTTAAGCTATTGAATAGTAAAAGCTACATTCTATTATGCTATGACAGCCGTAGGCTCTCATAAAAACTGCTCAGAAACGCTAATCCCTTGCCCCAACAGCCAGGGGGTGAGGTCGGGTGAATCGTTTTTTTTTATCTATTTAAATTGCGCTATAGAATACAACACGTGCTGTCTTGTCTAAGATACCTCTTGTTCGGTTTTAGTTTTCAAAATATGCGGCTTACGATAGTTTTGGTACCCACTGAGTATTATGACCGTAAATCCGCATAGTTTCGAGACACGTGCTTCTTTTTGGCATACGCTTTCTATCGTGTGTAACTAGTACGAACTTAGTCCCTAAAATTTTCAAGAATACAAGTAAGATAAAAAAAACTTCGGCTGATTCTACGACAAACAAATGACTCAAATGAAATGAATTTTAGATACTTGCGGCCAGGTCAACAGTTTACTACAAATTTAATTGCATTAATTACTTACAAATAGGAGTTATTAATCAAAAATAAATAGGGTAAAATCTTTACCCTATTTACTCCTTAAATACAATTGCGTCAATTTTACCCAAATTGACGTAGTCCCAAATTAAGTAAACCTTATACTATGGGAATTAGACAACTATTTATATATACGATAGTATATACATAAATTGAACATCGAAGTAAGGTACAAATATTCGTGCTCATCACACAGATGTCTGCCAAAGCAGGATTCGAACCTCAAGCTACGCAGTCAGGAGCTCAGACCTTCAGACCAAACAGCCATCTTAACGATGGGTATAGGTTATTAAAGATAACTAAAATCCACGACAGCGTTACTGTTTGGACACCAAACACAAATAGCCTCCGCCTGCGCCAGATGGTCCTACCTTTACCTCCTTCCCCTTTTCAATTGCCCATCTCTACCAAGCTCCCATTTTTTGCCCCTACAACTGATTGTGATCTGCGCCCATTGTAAAGCCATAATACTCGATTGCATTGTTGCCGAGAGAAATTCTTGGTTTCCTAAGCAAATTGCTATTTCACTTTTGTTATTCTATGAATTTTGTGGGAATGGATAATTTGGATTAGGATCCGCTGCACAATGAAGCTGGTGAGCCGATGGGGATAAGTAACGCGTCAGGACGCTCTGTGATTAAGCTATCGGAGTGTTTAAGTTAAGGGATACTCCCTTAACTTAAATTCACATTTCCAATCCAGATTCACATTTATTTCGCAGATGTTTGTGATATCGCGAATCCGAATAAATGACTGATATGAATGAAAACTTTATTCAGTAGACCCGTCTCACGTCATAAAACTCTTGTTCTTACCACAAATTGATATTAGCCTGGGATAAATGGGAGATGAATTACTAACAAATTGACATAGTGCCTAATTAAGCAAAGCTAATATGGAACTAGACAACGAAAGCTTAGCGAAAAAGATTCGCGTTAGCGCCAAAATTCTAATGTCTCCTGGAACACACTCAAAATGTTTATCAAAATCGGTCCAGCTATTTAGGAGCAGTTCAGTGATATGTATAACAGACATACACGACTAGAGCGGTTCTTCTGTGTCTAGTATTCCAAGATTTCGTATTTCCAAGTAAAATACCGAGAACATATTTCACAAAAAGCACTGACATTAAGGTTTTGTAGGTTTGACAGTTCAATTGTACCTATAGAAAAACCAACTCACGTACCGACGATAACGTGTGTTCAGACTTCGACATTCGGGACCCCTCATAGCGTCAATACACTTCATTGGGTCCTATTTAGACGTTTACAAGATTTACTCTAAACGATATTACTGCGTACGTTCCGTACTCAATGTTTCCTAGTTTAATCCTTACTAATATTATAAATATGAATGTAAGTTTGTTTGTTACGCTTTCACGTAAAAACTACTAAACCGATCATCATAAAACTTTGTACACATATTCTTGGACGTATTAGAAGTAACATAGGATACTTTTTATTGAAAAAAATATTTTTTTACGAAACAAAAAGCCGCACCGACGAAGTCGCGGGCACAGCTAGTATTCTATTTAACGACAATCTTTGTTCCGGCTAAAGTCTTCAAAATGGCTTTCACTAGCAAATAGCTTATGTTATAAAAATACTGTTATAATGTTACAGGCTCATTTTACTTTTCATATATTTGTTTAATATTATATTTATATGTCAATATGCCTTGACGCTGGCGAAACTGGAGCACAAATTGCGTTTATTAAAATTTTGGGGGATGTTACCACAAAATAGTACTAGTGTGGGTAATCCCTTACCCTCATACAGGACATGACTATTTGATAGTGGTGTGCATAAAATACATACATATTACATATCATAACACCGAGCCCTCATTACGTAGGTAGAAGTACATAATATTCAGTTTGTTAAAGTGCGAATAATCTGCACATCAACCCATTGATTAACAAGTGTAATTATTGTATGCGCCATCCTTCCAGTTCAGATTTTTGCTTCAGACCATATACCATGGTCTTCCGAAAATAAAATGCTGAATACCCTCTGAAGCGTGAATACCTTCCCCCATAGTTTTAGAACGTCCCGGACACCGATCGCTCGCTCTAACGGACTATTGCGCAGATTCCGTCGTGCACTTCCCTCATTCCGAAAGCTTTAATGGACAATTTCTGTCCATAATAATCTGTAAGCACCAACTGACTGCCAAAATTGAGTTATAAATCCATCCAAATGACTTCATTTTAAATTCGCCATCTGTCCATTTCGTGCCTTAGGAAATTAGCGGGTAATTTTTAGTGTCCCCCCCTGTATTCCAGTCACGTATGGACAGTTAAGGCGCTCTAGCCACGGCGAGGGTCTGTTTTAATCTTGAAGATATGTCGGTTGTTCATAACGACGCCTGTTCTGAGTTATGGACCAATAAACGCGACGGATTTGAATACAACGCGACGGGATGGCGGCTGCCCCAGCCCAACTACTATGCTGGATCGGATATTTCATCAGACTAGCCACTAATTTATTTTTGTAAATGTGATTACATAATAAACTCTTCACGCCTTCCAAAGGTCTTCGAAGGGGTAGGCATTGGTGTGTAGGTAGAACCCAGACACCCACTTTTTGCCGGAAATATATTTTAAGTGCCGACGTGACAGACGGCGAGTCCGTTGCCGTTAGTCAAGAACGTGATTAATTACATACATACATATCATCAACATGCCTTTCTTCATCTTTACAATCACGCCCTCATTCACGCCAGTTGATTTGCTAATCTCTTCATTGGGGATTCGATCTAATATCGTTACGCCGCACATTTTTCGAAGAGATCGCGAATACGTAATGTGACTTTTATTGCTGTACCTTAAGCAATGATGTATACGTTTGTTGCGTCTGAATTGTACATTAGTCTAGCTTTTAGACTCCACCGCCCCTTGTAAGATTACTTTGGCAGAACTCTGTAATTGCTTATTCGTCTGGCTTCTTCGTATGTTTCACCCTAACATTTTATGGGATTAGGCGCTATTAATGTTGAAACGAATGGCCTATCTGTACTTTTCACCTCTGAGCACCCTTATTTACAATGACTTACGACACTGTAAATCTTGTATATAATCCTGTTATAAACAATATCGTCTAGACACTAGAGTGATACATCAAATGTAAGCAACTAGGGATTCGAATTTAATGGTGTTTTGTTAGTCTTTATTGTACTTTTGATTCTATCTGTTTTTAGCCAACATATATATGTACTAATTTATGTTTACTGTAGTATATTATAAGCTTTGTAGTATAATATAAGTAAAGTTTTGGCGGGTTTCCTTAAAAGGAATGAAAAGGAAGAAAAAGGAATGTGAAACAGAAAATTACATAAAAAAAATTATTCGCGTTTTCTACGTCTGCGAATAACATGCTAATTTATTTGTTTTCTATGTTATTTATAACAATATTATGTTTGTCTTGTTAATAATCTTTTAATAAAATATGACATATTACATATTATCACGCCGAGTAATTTATGTGGGATAGCAAAGGGTAGAAAGAAGAGTGACAATTCTCTCTAGACTAACAGACCATCGCTACATCCACATTATCAGTGTATTCATACATACAATCATACACGAAAGCTGTTGACGTTCTCATCCTTGAGGGTCTGATCGATTTCGTGTTTCTCTGTCCCTTTTTGCATTGTCTATCTCTTATGTCAATCTGCCTACACTTATCCTTTCTATATGTCAAAACCAACGTAGGTATTTCGTTTGTTAATATTTTTTATACTTGTGGACAAATATTTATAAACGTATTGTGCCGTTAACCGGGAAGATCGTGATCATTGAACAAACCCGGGCGGTCGATCGTGCTCCTCCCATGCATACAGAGCAAATATTGGTCGAACGCATTCCAGAAATTTACGTCGTAGCTTACTAGACAGTGACGTATATTCTGCCTTGTAGTACCTACATACCCACTCCCAGCCAGAGATATATTTCAGGTATGCTACGTGTGACACATAAGTCTTTGAATTTCTTCTCAAGTGCATGCAGACTTCGTCTCAATGTTTTCCTTCACCTTAAAGCTAGTGGTGTGACTAATCACTGTACTTAAGTTCAGCAAATCTCATTGGTAAAGTCGGGAATCGCATTTGCAATCTGTGTTGCAGGCAACTACTCGAATCACTCGGCCACCACTCTTTCACATATATATATATATGTATATATATATATTTAGGAAGATATACATATATCACCACGCTGAGTCCCTCATGGGTATGCAATGAAAGTGGAGCGCCAGATCCATGTAGATTTACAGACCTCTTTCGTGTCATACGTATGAATTTTTTATATGCTGTATATCTGATCTGCTAGGTAATAAATATACCTTTATCCCTTCCCTCATGGGTCCCAAGGGCTAAGTCGGGTAGTTATCTAGTGGGAAGATAAAGAGAACCCCCTCTTTTCGGCGGAGATATGTTTTGGTGCCAACGTGACAGACGGGGAATTCGTCGCCGTTTCTCAAGCACGTTATTTCATTTGTATTTCTTCTCAGACCTGTTCTGTTAGGTATCAGAATTAAAAATATTCACTTGGAATTATTACATCGTGTACGTCCAGCCGTTATGTTTCCGTGTCCGAGCTACCTGTCTGACTACCTGCTGTGTCTACACCTTTTGAAATTAAACGTTCGAATTCCGAGAAGGGGACACCTTGATATTCTCACCTAATGGTAATAATTTATTGGTTTTAATTAGTGTTACATACACATTTTAACCCTGACCATGGTCTGACGGCAAATTTTTTGCAATCTGCATAGTTATTATGATCTGATATATATATGTAATAAACTTATAGGTACCCATCTTAATTTTCTTCACGTATTTCCACAAGTGTCACCGAAAACTTTCCGGTTTTCACCACCCAATTTTCACGGAGATGTGATTAGTGCCAACGAGACAAATTATCTTTTTGTCTCCGTTTTTCAAGAACGCCTTCATAAATAGGTTAGTACTACCTTTTTTTGTTTCTTCTCAGATGTGTATTCCACAAAATCGTGGTCAGAAAGCTCATTGGTCCAATGACTACATAAACCGCACGTTTATTAGGATTGCATAGAGTCTGCTGAAGGTTTGGTTGGAGTAGTCTCATGTCAAACGAGAATGAAACGTGAATGAATGACGAATTCCGGCAAAAAGAGTGTCTATATACATTTTATTTCAAGGTATTTCATATCAATATACTTCACATTATAAGTTTAGTAAGTAAGTCGGACATATCCTAGTAATATTATAAATGCGTAAGGTTGTGAGAATGTTTGTTCCTCCTTCACGCATTAACCACTGAATGTGATTGGATGAAATTAGTCACAGAGATTATAAGCTGGATTTATATATAGGATAAAATATAGGATTTATATTTAAAATAAACCTACCAATGAAATCTTATTTTACGCCAGTAAAATTACGGAGCTCAGCTAGCTTGATGATAAATTTACTCCCCCACCTACCAAGCCATGATGCACCAGACATTTCACGTTGCAATATACATTACATTCCGTCCATTAATTTATTTACGTTTGCGGTGTTCGCCGTCAAAACAAACACGCAACGCAATCCATCCAACGATTTGATAACAACATTGTACAGTAAAACTGCACTCGTACTGGTCGTAAACCTCACCCCACGTTATTAACCGAATACTTAGTTTTACTGTCTCATATTAAATTTAACATGAAAACGGTTTAGTGATACGCGACCAGATATATAGATAGGCGCGACGCATTCGCATTACTATTTAATAGCTAAATGGCGGTGATGGGATTAGTTTTGTACTTACATTATTTTTTTTAAGAGAGTTTCTTTTTCCGAACTTAATTACAGTGATTAATGACACCACGAGCTTTACGGTGAAGAAAAACATCGAGAGGAAACCTGCATACCTCTTAGAAGCAATTCAAAGGCGTATGTATAGTCGTGCTTGCTTAACGTGCGTGCTTGAGTAACGGCGATGGACTCGCTATCTGTCACGTTAGCAGCAAAAATATATCTTTGGCACAAAGTTGGTGTGTGGGTAACGCTTATATACACCTCTACCTACCCCTTAGGGGACCCTTGTGGGAAGACGTGAAGATACATTATTCTATTATATTTTACTTATTAACATGGATAAATATTATAATTTGGTAGTGACCAAACGGAATCTAAAAAAAATATTGGGATTCCAAGTTCTCTTCTGTTTTACGAGCCCGAAGCTCTAGATCTTAGTATTAAGAGCTATATTCAGGTGCCATCGTGACATGGCAAGTCCATCTCCGTTTTTCAAGCACAACTATACATAGGATTTGAATTTCTTCTCAAATGTATGCAGGTTTCACTCACCGTAATAAAACTCATGGTGTTATTAATTACCGTACTACTAAAAATACTTTGCTAGTACTTTAACAGCTGACAATAATGTTCAGTCTGATTATTTAACAAAAGGAATCGCTTAGATTTTCGATTACAATGCAATTATATCGTCGGGATCGTGGCAGTTTATGAACTCCCCAAGCGTTTACTCGACACGAATTTTAGTGCTTGCCATAATGTATTTTTGATATTGTATTAACTTTCCTATTTGTATGGTAATTGAGGCAATGACTTTTGTCTCCACCAAGCCAAGATATATATGTATATGTTTACTGGAGCCTGACAGTACTGATACTTTTATTGCTTTTATGTGATGTGATTACAATCAATTGTCAATGGTCAGGCAAAGAACCGACATCTACCACTAATGATTACAGAATGTATAAGTTTGGTCTATCGAAAATATAAATGCATTCCGCTGAAATATTCTTTACTATACCTCTGCCTATTCCTATCAGTTGCCTGAAGATGAGATACAGTTATATACTTGTGGATGTTCGTTAATTTTTTAATTGAAATATTTCAATACATTTCTTCCGTAATGTATATATTTATTTAGCGCAATAAATTGTGACTAGGTATCGAGGAAACTATCAGCGAAACAAACTGCATTACCATTCCTATTCCACCCGTACCATGTTTAATGCTCTGGGAATGTATTGTGTAGCGATAAACTGAAAAGTAAATTGGGTGTCTCAGTAAATACCCTCTTCGATAACGTCTCGAGCCCACACTGAGTTCTTAACGGGAGGTGATTTCTTTCTCAATTTATTGTTCGCGCGCCATTTCGCGCTGCTCCAAAGTTACCGGTTATTGTCATCTCACTATGCACGGCATTGTATTGTTCCGTCTCTAGGGGGCGCCTCTCGAACGCTATCTCCAAACGCCTATAAATTTTAAATGATTCCTCGTGTGATTGCTATCGTCGTATAGTTATCGTTTTTAAATTCCCTTTCGTATTGTCGGCTTGGAGCCGTAAGCCCCCCGTCAGTTTTGGGTCGGGTACCGTATTAGTTTCATTAGGAACTTGGAAATTTGCTGTGCCAAATTTTTTAGTGTTGTGTTTATACGTTTTTAGTTGAACAGTGTGGGACGCGTATGACCCTGTTCTATTCCAATCCAGGGTAATCTCCGGTTTTGTAATTTATTCGCGGAGTTCTGAAAGATTTGTGTTTTTTTTTATTTTTCCTCGTAAAGTTGCATTAGAGGAAAATTTCAAACGTCATTTGGTGATACATTATGCAAAGCGTGTTCGCTCGATGTGGGTTTAGCGATATTCATTATCTAATCTAATTGAATATTTAAATGTATGGCAGGTAGAAAAAGAGATAACGTAATAAGAATTCAGTCGGATAATTACAATATCTGAATAAAATTGAGTAAAATCAACTGGGGAGCGAAAATATTTTTAAAAAAACATTCAAATCAGTAGCGGCTCAGTAATATACACTCATAAAACACCATAAAACTCCACTCATAAAAAAAAACATTATAATATGTAAATATATATACTTAGGTGAGATATTTTCCATTTACATTAAATTTCTAGTAGTTTTTGCATGATGTCGCAGGCAGAAAAAAAATTAAAAAATACAAAAATTATTATTTCTTTAACATGACTACATAATTTGAACATAGCGTTGAAGTTTCCTAGTAAGTATGAAAATACTTGTATCAGGAAACATCGCTCCTTCATATGCAATCCGTACATTGTATATACAAAGAAACGTTTTGGTTTATGTTACTTAAATAAAGATCACCATTCTAGTTTTTCTAGGCCTTTTACAATTTTATTACTTATATGTATGGATTGTACTTGTATGTGCGTGTGTAAATATAATAAAGAGTGCTTGTAGTAAAAGTGCGGAACGATAAAAATGGATTTGCATGCGAGGGTAAGTGATTTTATTGGGATAGCTGGTTTTATGAGTCAGGAGCGTGCCATATGTGTGTCTCCGAATGGTGGACGTTTTATCGATTTTTGTTCGTCCAACAACATTACCATGGTGACCAGGAGATAATAACCATGCAGGAATTACAGCACTGGATCCAATCTACGTAAGGTCTAATGTGGATGAAGCGAAAGAGGATTGTAAGACTAGATGGCGCTGTCTACCTCGTAAAGGATTCTGTGTGTTTGTATGAATGTATGACAGCAGTATCCATTTGTATAATCACCGACCTTTAGCGACTCACCCCCACCTTGCAGGGGTAGTGGTACACGTTATGCCTACATGTTTTTTTCACAGTCTAGATGTGGTGGTGGTTTTGTACTAGTACAATGTGTCGTAATTTGAAAACGATCTCAGAGTAGTTTATTTTGTACAGTTTGCTCAATTTGAAAACCACTAGCCAATTTGGGAATTGATTTTGCTAAAATGACTCGGTTACCTTAAATTTATTTAATGTTCCCTGTGTAGGAATGCTTGAAATACAACATTCCATCGCACAATGGGAATGCAGAGTACAATATAAAAAATAAAACAACCGAGGCATTCGCTAGACGGTCGTAAATCCATACTGCACCGAGAGCTACGAAAAAGTTTACAGTACCTAACGCACTTTGCACTAGTGGTGGGCCGTGTGCCGACATCTACGCTATTGAATTTTGCCTGCAACACAAAGATCGCTAGTTTGAATCCCGACTGTACCAATGAGTTTTTCTGAACTCATGTACACTGATCAGACACGAGCTTTACGGTGAAAGCAAACATCGAGATGAAACCTGCATGCATTTGAGTAGAAATTTAAAGACGTATGTATAGTAGTGCTAGAGTAATGGCGAAGAACTCGCCATCTATCCGTTGGCACTTAAGATATATCTCCGGCGAAAATTGGGTGCGTGGGTACTAACTACACTTCTGCCTACTCCTTCGGAAACCCTTGTAGGCAGGCGTGAATACTTAAGGCCATCCTGTAAAAGAGCGTAACAAAATATTATGTGAGAGCTACACGCAGATCTCAGGGTCTATCATCAGAAACCTGTTTCACATGAAGTAGTTTGTCTCATACAATAATACTGATGAATGTGGATGAAGCAAAAGATGTCTGGCGAGAGAGAATAGACGCTCTACTATATAGAATAGGGTATAAATATATGTACGCATATACATAAAATAAAGTGAAACGGAATAATTTGGTTAACTTTTATGTATATTTAAAGGTAAGGCGTGTGAAGAGAACATTTGTGTCTCGGTTATCGATTATCGATTTTTGCCGGACCATCTCTTCGTTTTACATTCTCCGCGCCCGCATAGCCTTCATTGTGAAGTGATTTAGTACGTTCTTGTTCGTTCGTTGCTAAGGGGAATATCGTCAACTTAGCATTATATTCCGCATTCCTCAGCGTTTGCTCTATAAAGATTCAGTTAATCGTCTACATTTCGTCCCACGTTTCGCATTAAGGCCAAGCCGACGGGTACGCGTTTTATTGGCTATTCTATCAGCCGCCTTGTGACGTCACACCATCTACAGTGAAGTGAGACGTTGATTTGTTGGTTAACGTCAGTCTAGTCGTATAATTATTGCCAGAGTCAATTCTATTGATGTTAATGATATCGCATTCGTGACATTTAATTTTTACTACCCAGACGTAGTTCTATATTTAGAAATCTGGTTATACCTATCATTTACATATAAATTGGAAATAAATAAAGTGTCGCAATATCTGATTAAAATAATATATGTAGTATGTACTAGATTACAGGTTCAAGCTGGTATGACATGTAACAAAGAGCGTTTGTGCAATAATATGTATTTTATACCGCGAGCGTTGCGTCTCAATCTGTATACGTTTAGGAGAAATTCAATGACGTCATACCCGAGATACGTCAGTTTCGCAATAGATATTTTTTTTATGTTATTATAAGGAGACATTATTTTCAGTTCAACAGCTCCCTTAACTTACGCCTAATTGAATTGACCCCCTAGGAAGAAGCTTCCCGTTACAAATGTATAATCGGTTGAAACCAGTTGGTCTAGCTTCGGCCGGTGCAACTTCGCCTTAACTGGTGTAACATGTAATCCGGCCAGGATGTCGGGAATAACCGTCTGAGTCACAGACGACCTCGTGACTTGACTATCCCGCCCACAGCACTTTCAGTTTCTGATACTGACGAAATTTCACTAGATTTGATTAGTTTCAATACGAGCTTCTTATACGCGAGTGTTTGATCCTTTGATATTTATTTTTTAACTTTTTTAACTTAACAAAACTTCAGACATACGGTAAGATATAGGTACTTACTTACATTAATAGAGCCGTGGTGGCCGAGTGGTTCGAGCAGTTGCCTGCGACGCAAAGGTCGCAAGATCGAATCTCGACTGTACCAATGAGTTTTTCGGAACTTAAGTACAGTGATTAGTCACACCACGAGCTTTACGGTGAAGGAAAACATCGAGAGGAAACCTGCATACGTCTGAGAAGAAATTCAAAGGCGTATGTATAGTCGTGCTTGAGTAACGGCGATGGACTCGCCATCTGTCACGTTGGCACCTAATATACCTCTGGCGGAAAGTGGGTGTGTGGATATTACCTATACACCTCTGCCAACCCCTTCGGGGACCCTTGTGGGAAGGCGTGAGGATATATTATATATTATTATTACTTACATCAATTTATCTGCAAATATTTAAAGATGCATACGTGCATAAATCATTGCCTTGTAGTCCCGCCTAAATTGCCACCGAGCCTCTTCTGGTATGCCGAGATATCAAGCGCCAGTTCTCACTAGATTTACAGACACTTTTCTTACCATAAATGGCGATTTTTACAGCATCCTCCCAAAATAATACTTAGTTTAAACGTTTAATTAAGTAAGTATAATTGGAGGTCCTACTGATTGATCACAATCCCAGCTATTCTTCGAACTGTTATAATAATATGTATGTACCTATACCTAATGGCAACAAGCAACTACGCAGCATCGCCGCCTTACTATAGAAATAGCTTACAGACACAACCTGTTCCAACAAATATGCTATAAAATATTGTTATTTTACAATCGCGGATGTAAATGAGTCGCCAGACGACAATTTTTCCGTGCAGACTTTGACTCTCAACCTTTTTTCTAAGACTTACGTAAATAATAATAATAATATATCCTCACGCCTTCCCACAAGGGTAAATAATTGTGAAAATCCAAGCTCTTCATGTATGTATGTATGTATATCTTTATAGATACACTAGAAAGGAAGGTATCCCTTCCGCTAAACCTCCCTCGTATTGCAGCAGATACCAAGTTAACTTATATGGTCGATTGTTATTCCAGAGGAACGAGTACGAGTTTTTTCTACCGTTTCATGGAAATAAAAGTGTATTATTTAAGTGTTTTAATGAGTAGTTTTTAAATAAGCTTGTAATCACTGGCTCGCTCCGGCACAATCACACTATGTTCCAACTACACCTAAACCTACATCAAATCAATCACTGGGAACGCCAAGAGCACTTACATCCGGTAAGCATGTATGAAGCTGACGTATGTGGATGAAGCGAAAGAGGTCCGTAAGAAGTATAATGTGATACACCAATATGTATGTATGTGAAACCCTTCATATACATGATTAATTATATATCTAAAGCAGTTGTATAAACGCGTTGGAGCGCGGGGCCGCGCTTGCTGCTAGGCCAATCTGCCCCTAATCTAAAGACGTTTGCAATACCTACTAGAGATAACATAGTTACTACGTACGTCAACTAGAGGCAAAGTGGGCGACTATTCCCCATTTCCTTCAGTTTAGTCGTACACTGAAGATGATTGTAATTCGGATGCTGTTACTTTCCTTGTGATAGAGAATATTTCTACTAATTCCAAACAGTCGTAGTAGTTGTCTATTGACCACGTGGACAAAGAGATCACTCAGTAATTTCACCATTGCCACTAGGAACAATGTCCGTAGTATGAACAGAGTGGAAATGTGCACCAATTTCTTAGTTATCAGAGTCCGGAGCAGCTGTGTCGTACCGTCTTGTACTACATATCTGGGGTTTTACTATGACGCACAATTGCCATCATTATTCCAAAAGAAAGGAAGGAGTTTAAGAACCTGTTCTTTTCGCTTTAATTTAATGATCAAAAGGTTTTATGGTGATAAGGTATCTTGACACCTCACAAGGGGTAAGCAGAGGTGAATCAACACCTTTGAGCCGGAAATTTATTGGCATATGGCAACGTGACTGATATCGCCGTTTCTGAAGCACGACTACATACGACTTTGAATTTCTTTTCAAACGTATGCAGTTTCCTCTCGATGTTCTCCTTCACCGTAAAGCTCGTGAATCAAGTAAGATTTAACAATGAATATAAGTTTTTTTTTTCTAACAATGCAGCCTATAGTTTGAGAACCTTGCCTCTAGAACATTTTTTATGTTGTATAAAAATGAATGGATTCACAAATTGCCGAATTCAATGTCACGCCCAACGAATTTAGTTTTATACGTGCCAATTTTTTTAGGCGATGTGATTCCAAGGCTGTCAGTAAGTGGGTGTGGGGTATATAGGTTAATGGGACCATCTGCATTATGCCGCTTTCTTGTTCGCAGGCGTCTCAATATCGAATCGGTGTTAGGAAGTGGATCTATATGCTAATAGGTCAGGTACTCTTTGAGATGGGTTTGTATGACTTCGCCTGAAGGTGGTTTGAGGGAAGATGTATTTTTTAGTGCATTTAATCATGGCGGAAGTGATGAAAAAATAAATATTAAATTTAGTATTTGATTGAATAACAGGCCGTTATAAAGTGGAATTTCAACTTATTTACATGTGTATGTACATATGTACATGTCTGTCTTTGCAGCATGAACTGGATCTGCTCTCTACCACGTGAGGGACAAGTAATATACCTCTGGCTGAAAGTGGGTGTGTGGGTATTACCTATACACCTCTGCCTACCCCTTCGGGGACCCTTGTGGGAAGGCGTGAGGACAAGGCGTATTAATATATATATATGTTATACACAGTGAGTGTTGAACTTAGTCAAAGCTTACTTAGGAATTTGTGTTTTAAGCCCTAGTTACATAAGTTTGTATGTGAACTCAACGACCGACCTATTCTAAGTTAAATTATCCTTTTCAAGAAACTGATTCACCTACACACATAATCATGTCGAGTCCCTCTCATTAGACTTACACGCCTTTTCGCTCAAGCTATATTCTTAAGTCTTTCACGGCTGAAACAAAATAATTACACTCGGATATATACAATAAAACTTAAATAATCCCAGACTAAGATACGGTGATAAGATATGATGCCTACGCATACATTATACCACCGCACCTCTCGCCATCGACGGGGAATTCATCCCCATACTTTGAAACCATAATGGTCTCGAACTGCGCGGTTTTAAAGGAGTTTCTTCCGCGAACGCTCAGGCTGTGGAATGAACTCTCCGTTAAGGTTTTCCCTGGAAAGTACAGCATAAGGTTCTTCTAGAAGGGTGTGAAATGATTCCTGCAGGGTCGGCAGGTGTTGACCCTGGTGTTGCAAACGTCCATAGGCGGCGGTAACCGCTTACCATGCGAGGCGCACGCTTGTGGTATAAAAAAAAAATACTCGTATTGATCACACGAATATCTTCCGTGTTCAACTGGAATTGAACATAAGTATAACCTTAAGCTTCGCAGATTGGATCTCTGACCACTAGTCAAGCGGCCGTCAGTTACTATTTATTCAATTCAGAAAACACGGCCTCTGAACCCATGTCTGTTGCCGGAAACTGCTCTTTGCCGATTTGGATGCTGTATGAAGCTGTTGCTATGCCGGCGTCTATTTATATCGCACCGACCTACATATTCGCGTCTATATATTTGTGTTACAGTTTTCTACACTAATATTATTAAACGTTAGATTCCACCGGCTGCCTTTATATCTTGTTACTTTATTACTTGGCAGATAGCGCTGTTTGGCCAAGGTCAGGGTTTTGTTTCCTATAACATTTTTCTCGCAGACAACTCGATTTAAGCACTATATTCCCACATTCTCTGTTCATATTGTCACAAGAATACGTATTATCGCTCCGTTTAAATTTATTTTATACTTTTAAATTACAATATAGTGAAAGATTTACGACTCACAATTGGTTGTTAAGGGCGACGTTATTATGCCTTTTATATAATCAGTAGCATAATATAATCATAAAACTTACGCTAATTCTATCGTTATATCAATAAAATGTAATACGTTGATTTTAATTAATTTACTGAATAGACACTAAAGGATGGGAGCGTAACGATTAGTCGATACCGTCGAACATTTAAAAAGAGATTTATGAATATGTATGTAACTCTAAAGAGAACTGGCGCTCTACTCTTTCTGAAGTCCCGACGTGATGATTTGTATGTATGTATGACTATGATTGTACTTTCAAATTCAAAGTGTACTATAATACTGCCGTGGTGGCCGAGTGGTTCGAGCAGTTGCCTGCGACGCAAAGGTCGCAAGTTCGAATCCCGACTGTACCAATGAGTTTTTTCTGAACTTAAGTACAGTGATTAGTCACACCACGAGCTTTACGGTGAAGGAAAACATCGAGAGGAAACCTGCATACGTCTGAGAAGAAATTCAAAAGACGTATGTATAGTCGTGCTTGAGTAACGGCGATGGACTCGCCATCTGTCACGTTAGCACCTAATATACCTCTGGCGGAAAGTGGGTGTGTGGGTATTACCTATATACCTCTGCCTACCCCTTCGGGGACCCTTTTGGGAAGGCGTGAGGATATATTATACTATACTACAGCATGAACAAAAAGTGCCGAAATTATAGGAAAGAGAAAAAGGCTGATATTGAATAGTAAAATTTACATAGTATTACATAACATAGACGCCCGATGGTAAGCGGTTACCGCCGCCTATGGGCACTTGCAACACCATGGGTATCACTCGCGAGCTGCCTACCCTTAGATGCAATGAGCAGTGAAATGGTCCTCAACTTATTGCGAGCGATATCCCTGGTGTTGCAAGCATTCTTATGCTGTGTTTGTTATTTTGAACGGGAGATTCCGGTGAGCTTCACCCTCGCGGTCTGTTGACTGAACTTAACCCGGACATCAATGTTAGTTCTGTCCACCGGTGACATTAGAATCCGTTGGTACATGTGGGTTAATGCATAGGATTGCATACTCCGTAGTCACGTCGCCTAAACGTCTATTTATGACCACTAAATGTCAGGCGGAGAAATTGAAGTCTCTAGTCGTGATGCATCTCGCTACTTTCAAGTCATAAATGAAATAGTGTTCATTAGCGTAAAGGGGCTAGATTTATCGCTATTTTTATGTTGATTAGACAAATTTATAGCGGCTTGCTTAACTTGAGGAGAGTTATACGGTTGTGTTTTACGTAGCTTAGGTTTTACGCAAGCCAGCCATAAGCCATAAGCTAAAAGCTGCATCTACCCATTTGAAAGCAACATTTTAGTTGCTTTTGCTTCAAAACATCATATTAGATAGTATGGGATAGAAACCTAGGCTTGAAGATAGTCCCGTATTTTTCATATAAGCGAGTATTTTAGGTATCAGTATAGCAAGTAAAATTACGTCTTTAAAATGATGGTCAGTTTAAATTACATAACAGAATTAAGGCCTTAAATTTTTTTTGTCATTAAAAATTACTACGTACATTTTATGTGTCGAATTGATAAACTTATATTTATTTGAGTCGGTTCATAAATATAATTTGTATTAAGATTAAAGTTTTATATATATATATATATATATATGTAAAAGATGTGAAGACAGCGTTCCAACTACCGAGATCAGATCGATCGGACACTCAAGGACCGGAATGTCAAGAGTAATCGAAACCGGCGAGCATGTATGAAGAGATTGATGAATGTGGACGAAGCGAAGGAGTATGTATCTCTAGAGAGAACTAGCGCTGTATACTCTCTGCATACCCCGTTAAAGATATCTTTAACTTTGAGATACGACATACGATATGACAGACTCCTTGGCACTATGACTTGTACATACGTAATATGGGTCTCGTCTTGGGTATTGTCTCGGTATGTAGAGTGACCTAGTTTAGGTTCACTTAGACATGGGTTCAATAAATGTGTCAGGTTTCGGCCGAAAAAATAATGGTTATTATATATATATATAAGAACTAGTTATCGTGTTTCCCAAGACTTGATGAACAGGTTTATGTTGGTATCGCAGCTTATTTTTATTGAATTATATAATAAAAGCCGTGGTGCCCGAGTGGTTCGAGCAGTTGCCTGCAACGCAAAGGTCGCAAGTTCGAATCCCGACTGTACCAATGAGTTTTTTCTGAACTTAAGTACAGTGATTAGTCACACCACGAGCTTTACGGTGAAGGAAAACATCGAGAGGAAACCTGCATACGTCTGAGAAGAAATTCAAAGGTGTATAGTCGTGCTTGAGTAACGGCGATGGACTCGCCATCTGTCACGTTGTCACCTGTCACCTCTGGCGGAAAGTGGGTGTGTGGGTATTACCTATACACCTCTGCCTACCCCTTCGGGGACCCTTCTGGGAAGGCGTGAGGAATTATATTCGTTCCTTAACCAATTAGTTGGCGCTTAGCACTTTTTGAAACTAAATCACTAAGCAGATAACTACATATAATACTTACTATACTTAGTTAATATGATAACAAGATTCAATGTAGCGCACACCTTTATAGGTAGAGCCCACACCTACTTTCCGCCAGTGATATATTTTAGGTGCCAACGTGACAGATGGCGAGTCCATCACCGTTACTCAAGCACGACATGTACTTAGCTATACAACAGTTTTGCGAAAAAATTGTTGGCCGTATAAATAAATTTCTTATTTCGATAAACCCTTGTTAATACGAGGAAGGAAAACCAATATCCACAAGGAGAGGTAGGTATCCGTGCGATTAGCACTTGACCACTGTGGAACTTTTATAGGGAATAAAGGGAATTACTGAGAATCACCTCGTGTACTATTTTCCTCGTTGAATTATTATTAATAGGGTTGAGGTTCGGCTTCGGCATAATAAATATATATATATTTATTATGCCGAAGCGATATTAGTCTAGTCGGTGTGTACTACCACTTGAATAACGGAGAATGTTCTATCGAATTGATTGACGTGCACTTGTCACCATCGACGGGAAATTCATCCCCATACCTTGGAAACAAACTGGTTTTGCACTGCGTTTTTGCTGAGCGTTCGCAGAAAAAAACCTTTGAAACCGGTTTTTTTTTCTGCGGACGCTCGGGCTTAGATATGAACTTCCCGTCGATGTTTCAACCTAAGACTACCCTAAGCCTATAATTTAACTAACAAGTTATAGTTCAGTTTCTAAATGAAAGTAGCCTAAGTTATTCCTTATTACGTCCTGTCCTCCTTAGTCCTGTCAAAATCGACTCAACCGTTTCAGAGATTACCCGGAGCAAACAAACAGAAAGCCAGACGAAATTTTAAAAAATACACATTTTGCTATATGTACCGTGTATACACCCATCTGCATTTAGTAAAAAACGGTAAAATAACCGTAAAAATAGGTATAATAAGGTAAAAAATATTACAAACAAACGAGTTTCGTTATAGGTCCTGGACTGGATATTTTTTTATATAGGTGGATAGGTTACGAATAAAGAGATCTGGTATTGTTTTAAAAGCCAACGAATACTCGTAGTATCTGATGACAGATGAGTGACACCAGATATCGGTAGATAACTCGGTGGCGGCGCGGCGCGTTGCGTCACCAAACGCATGTAGGCGCCGGCGCGCATCTCGGTCACTGTGCCAACGCGCACGCGCCTAGTCACGCGGCGAGATTTACACTAGATATACTCGGGCTGAGTGTACACATACATATACATACTCGGGGCTGAGTGTACACATACATATAGATAAACGGGGAGCCAATGCGAAAGACGAAATTACTAGTAAGCGGAAGGATGATTGCGTATCGGCAAGATGTCGGTAAAATAATGTTAATTAAACTCATTAGTAGTGTTAAGGATATTCTAAGGTAACCGTATCAAAATTCAAATCTTTAATTCAATTTAACGGACACAGGGAACATATATGTATTTATTTTTAACGTCATAAATTAAATAACAAAAATAATAATTATTAATATTCATTTAAAATACTAATATGATTTTCTCAACTTAAGTACAATGATTTATCACACCCTGCGCTTTACGGTGAAGGTAAAAATTATGAGGTAACATGCTTAAGAAGTGCAATGGTTTCCAAAAAAAATATCTTCAGTTATTCTGCCAGCAGCTGAAGGGACGATTGTCATGTAAAAGTGCGCCTACAGCCTACTTACTCATATAGAATAAACCTAATTACCTTATTACTTTCCTCATAGTGTCATAATGGCATATTGTGTAACTAGCCTTAGCAGGCACAACGATAACGTTAACATTCTATTTATATGGCGTTTTATATTCACCGGCGCAGTTAATAGATATGTTTATGTTATGTTATATTATTATAGTTAATATCTTGTAATCTGTAAGCCGTGGTGGCCGAGTGGTTCGAGCAGTTGCCTGCGACGCAAAGGTCGCAAGTTCGAATCCCGACTGCACCAATGAGTTTTTCTGAACTTAAGTACAGTGATTAGTCACACTCGAGCTTTTTGGTGAAGGAAAACATCGAGAGGAAACCTGCTTACGTCTGCGAAGAAATTCAAAGGCGTATGTATAGTCGTGCTTCAGTAACGGCGATGGACTCGCCATCTGTCACGTTGGCACCTAATATTCAGTCGCGTATCCCCTACCGTCTATTTAGCCTATAATTAAATAGTGATCTCCACGACTCCTCTTCCCTTAATATGCGAGAATATGAACTACGTTAAATTATCCAGAAGGTTTCAAAGTGAAATGTAAGTTTGCAGTTTCCTTCTGGACTTTTAAATGCACTGTTAAGCTTGTGGTTTGGTTACTGACTGTATTTAAGCTCGGAAGAGACTCCTTGGTTGAAATTCATTGAAGAAGCACAGTGGAAATACGAACTTGCAAACTACATGAACCACTCGGCCACTAAGGCTATTTACAATATTAAGGGGGCGTCCATAAATTACGTGAGGTGTATTTTTTATTTTCTGTCCCTCCCTCCCCCCTGGTGAGACATCGTGAGATTTTATTCAACCCCCTCCCCCATCCCTCAATCTCACGTGAGATTTTTCAAAATGTTTCTTACGTAAACGCGTTGGATTTTTATTTTAAAAAGAAAAAAAAATTGCTTCGTGCTTTTATTTACGACTAGTTAAGACTAGTAATCAATATTGCTGAGAGTTTAATTATAAGATTAAATCTTACGCATGTTCAATCTGGTTTAATTGACCAAAATAGATTTTTTTTCTTTTTTGTTTAATCAGGAAAAGAATTGCGTGATATTTGCCGAGACCCCCTCCCCCCTTAAACATCTCACGTAATTTATGGACGCCCCCTTATCTTTATTAATATATTTTAATGTTAATAATTTACAGTCTTAAATCAGTTTTTGAATGGTGTGTCACACGACATTGGAATAGGACAATCATAATGTTTTTTTAAAGGAAATTTTCCACTGAGCAAATTATTCAAAGACAATTGGAATTGGTCCAGGATTGAAATAGGCGAATGAAATTGTACGGATTATGATTATAGTGGCTACTATCGAAGTTGCTTCTGGGCTTATTAAGACTTACAGGGATCACTTTACGAGAAATGTAAAAAAAACTACTAATAATAATAATAATATATCCTCACGCCTTCCCACAAGGGTCCCGGAAGGGGTAGGCAGAGGTGTATACGTAATACCCACACACCCACTTTCCGCCAGAGGTATATTAGGTGCCAACGTGACAGATGGCGAGTCCATCGCCGTTACTCCAGCACGACTATACATACGCCTTTGAATTTCTTCTCAGACGTATGCAGGTTTCCTCGATGTTTTCCTTCACCGTAAAGCTCGTGGTGTGACTAATCACTGTACTTAAGTTCAGAAAAACTCATTGGTACAGTCGGGATTCGAACTTGCGACCTTTGCGTCGCAGGCAACTGCTCGAACCACTCGGCCACCACGGCAACTACTAATATATATATATATACATACTATCAACTACGTTCATAAGAAGATAGTATTACTTTAACAACGACACACTTAGCTCAGACAAAGCCTTCCTAATCTTCTCGAAGTTTTTGCTCTTCAAATAGACCGAGTTTGTAATACGTACTTGTATCAGCGATTGATAAACATACTATTATTATAGTTAAATGCGAAGGAAGCTTGTTTATGACCCTTTCATCGCCTTTCTTTTGACTTTAATCTTCCGAACAAATCGTAATGATATTGATTTATATAATATCCTCACGCCTTCCCACAAGGGTCCCCGAAGGGGTAGGCAGAGGTGTATAGGTAATACCCACACACCCACTTTCCGCCAGAGGTATATTAGGTGCCAACGTGACAGATGGCGAGTCCATCGCCGTTACTCAAGCATGACTATACATACGCCTTTTGAATTTCTTCTCAGACGAATGCAGGTTTCCTCACGATGAATTTATTCCTTCACCGTAAAGCTCGTGGTGTGACTATTCACTGTACTTAAGTTTAGAAAAATATTAAAATATTTATTTATGTATTGTATAAAAGCTTACCAACATTTGCTTACATCGATACTACATCTTAATAGGTTCTTAGGTACATACATACATACATATCATCACGCCAAGTCCCTAACGGGGTAGGCAGAGAGTATAGAGCGCCCGTTCTCTCTAGACTTACATACCTCTTTCGCTTCGTCCACATTCATCAGTCTCTTCATACATGCTCGTCGGTTTCGAGTACTCTTAACGTTCTTAGGTAAGTTACATATAATTGTAGCATATATTACAGGTTATCAATTACGCCATTAATACGAATGTTCAAGACACAGATACAGTATTGCTAACGAAACAAATTTTAATACTAATATTAAATATGACTTTTCGGAACATGCCAGGCTCTCTTAATCACTTTATTTATTCATTTACCTCTTTTAATGGTCTACGACTATATATATTTATATGTATTTTGATATATGGGGAAATGGGCGCCAAATACCGGTTTTGCGATATATGGCAAGAAAATTTGTTGTTGGGAGCAAGAACATCAGCTATCTCTTATCTCGAAAAAGATCTTAACGGAGGTAAAATACATTATTAGGTAAATTTTACACGCAGCCACTCTACAAACCAATATTCTCATCGCAAAATGCCTTGCTTCGAGTGTTGATCCCGCGACCATTCACCGTCATTACCTCCATCTACTTACCATTACCATACGGTCAGTCAATATACCTACTTAAAGAATATATAAAATATGTATATATAGAATATGTTCAGTTTCATATAATAATGTGGTTGTACATTTCGACCTCTCTAGCATGAGGGCAGTGAGGGTCAATAAAGCTATTACATGGCGTCAAGCCGCTGAAGCCGATGGGACAAGGGTTCTTATGACCATGGGTTTGAGAGCTTAAAGGATTTCACTGAGATTTTTTTTGTTTATTTGTCACCCTAATGGTTGTATGGGATGTAACAATAAATAGGCATTAGTGTTGACGCAATTTTTTTTATATACACGTTCTAATTCATACTTGTTTTAAACTTGAGGCTTTGAACTGAGCACGGGCATGAATGTTTTTAAATGTTCTTGAAATATTTAATTATTTTCCTAACGGAACAGCTTTCGTTTTATCAATTTCACTTATGATTCAATTGATTTATCAACATGCAATATTTCGTAGGCAAATTCAGTCACTTCGTGTTATTTGTGCCACCTGTGGGCTTGAATCCCTAGATATCATGTTACGGACTGAACCTCCCTGTGACTTCTACGCTAGTATAACAGACAGTTTTCTGACGAATCGACATGATGCCCACTTCGACACATCGACGGGAATTCATCCCCATACCTTGGAACTGCAAAGATCTCGCACTGCGCGGTTATAAAGGAGATTCTGTCCGCGCTCAGGCTATGGAATGAACTCCCCGATGAGGTTTTTCCCCTGAGAGTATAGTATGGAGTCATTGAAGAAGGCAAATTGTCTCTTTCGTTTGTCCCTTTCGGTGTGTGGCTGTGGTCACCCTACACGCAAGGGAGATAACGCGACCAATTTGCAGATATAACATCCGCGCCCGCACCGCATCCAGAGCTGTGATTGATCCGTATGGGCCTTGTTTGTGGCGTTAGAACCATTCCATCTTGGCCTTATTAAGTAACGCGGATGTGTGATTTGCCGGGCCCCCTTCTGTGCATTATGTTCCGAAAGGATATGTTATGGGTATTAGGGATTTTGGCCACTTGGGAAATGTTCCATTCATTCACGGATTGATTAAGCTAGGACCCCATAAATGTTCACTTCGTGGTTAAGCGCGTTTGCTATTTGGTCTCAATTAAACAATTATAAGTACTTCATAATGTTAAATGTGTTCATCTTCTTGTATATCTATGTGACTTATATATATCTATTAGACGACCGTCTGGTCTAGTGGTTAGAGCTCCTGACTGCGAAACTTGACGTCGCGGGTTCGAATCCCGCTGAGGGCAGATATTTGTGTGATGAACACGAATATTTGTAACTTAGTCTTGGATGTCCTATGTATTTAAGTATATATCTATCTATATAAGTAAATATATCGTTGTCTAGTTACCATAACACAAGCTTTGCTTAATTTGGGACTAGGTCAATTTGTGTGGAATTGTCCCAGGTATTTATTTTATAGCTGTTCCCATAGTAACAGGCTTTGCCTTTTTGGTAATATGGTTAAGTAATATTTCATTCTATTTGGACGGTTTTTCTAGAGTATCCTTATTTAAGATTTACCTATTTATCTAAACTTACTTACCTATAGAGGTAGGTAAAGTAAGTGTAGAGAGAACTGGCGCTCTACTGTCTCTGCCCCGTAAGGAACTTGGCGTGATGGTATGCATGTACTAACCGACACGTTTCAAAATTCAGGAAATGAATCAAATGTATTTACCGTATAACGAAATCTAACTATATTTGAACCGAGTACCATTCCCAATATAGTCTGTCTCAGTTCCCCTCCTGCCATTAGCAACAGATTCAAAGATAGTTTACTCAGATAAATCCTCTACAAATTGCTTTATGTCATCGATAATACCCTTTGGTTAATGGTTGTAGCTCGAACTATATTTCCGCTTGGCTTTTTTAACTATAGATTAAACTCGGTGTCATAATAGTGAAGAAAAATACATCTTAAAAGAACTACCTCATTTACAAGATGATTTAGTTTAGTAATTACTTACCAAAATCAAAATCTTTTTATTTCACATAGGCCCAGGTGGGCACTTATAAAACGTCGAAAAAGAAGACCTTACCTTATACCTTGGGACAATTCCACACAAATTGACATAGCCCCAAATTAAGCAAAGCTTGTATTATATATATATATATATATATAGACATAAACATAAATACATAGAGCGTCCAAGTCAAAGGTACAAATGGGTACTCGAGTTAATCACACAAATATCTGCCATGAGCGGCAATCGAACCCACGACCTCAATTTTCACAGTTAGGAGCTCTAACCACTAGACTAGACCATCTGAATTTGTCTGAATAACAATACACTCAAGGATGACAAGAGTACTTGAAACCGGCGAGTCTGCATAAAAGAACTGATGAACTGATGTCTAGTTACCATAACACAAGCTTTGCTTAATTTGGGACTAGGTCAATATGTGTGGAATTGTCCCAGGTATTTATTATTATTATTATTAATGTAGAAGAAGGAGAACTGGCGCTCTTCTCCCTCCTTACCTGTCATATATTTACATATATTTACTTTTTATTCTCATAACTAAGAGGTTGATCCGTTTTAGGCAAGCAAGCACATTTTTCCTGTTTGTCAATGTTTAATACTTCCATTGTTTTTTAGGTGATGTGGTTTTTCTACAGTGGGACAATGGTTATAGGTTTATATGCAGACATTACAACAATTAACAATTCAAATGAAGTCAAAAGCCGTGGTGGCCGAGTGGTTCGAGCAGTTGCCTGCGACGCAAAGGTCGCAAGTTCGAATCCCGACTGTACCAATGAGTTTTTCTGAACTTAAATACAGTGATTATTCACACCACGAGCTTTACGGTGAAGGAAAACATCGAGAGGAAACCTGCATACGTCTGAGAAGAAATTCAAAGGCGTATGTATAGCCGTGCCTGGGTAACGGCGATGGACTCGCCATCTGTCACGTTAGCACCTAATATACCTCTGGCGGAAAGTGGGTGTGTGGGTATTACCTATACACCTCTGCCTACCCCTTCGGGGACCCTTGTGGGAAGGCGTGAGGATATATTATTATTATATTATTAAATGAAGTCAACATTTAAAATAAACTGTGGACTGTACCTGCTCCTTATTTATCCGACGTCAGCACAAGTACATACATACGTACCTCTATTTCATTGCTTGTGTGTATGAAGATGTATTTATATAGAACTAACTGGTTTCCAAAGTTGACAGAGCCACAACTATAAATAATACCGGCAGATAAATTATCATCTATTTATAAATATTAGTATCTTCAATCTTAACGCCATCCTGCGAGGGTCCCCAAACAGGTAGGCAGAGGTGTAACAACCAACACTTTTCGCCGGAGATATTTAGGTGCCAACGTGACATATGGCGGGCTTATCGCCGCTGTACATATATATGTCTTTGAATTTCTTCTAAAACGTGTGAAAAATTCTCCATATTAATGACCCCCAGCGCACACAAGAAACATGTATGCTCATCTCTAAAGTGTTTGTAGTCGGCAAGAACAAACCCACGAATATGAGTACGGATGGCACAGCCGCTATTATCGTGCCAGATGGTCAGTCAACTGTCTCAGGCCTAGGTCATTGTAGACTAAGATTAATAAAGTCCTTAAAAGTTCGGTCCCCCGACAATTAAATTTGTTGTCGGCCCAAGACTTGGAACACTCGACACAAGGGCCCTAACTTTGCTGCCAGTTCAGTTGGCACTGAAATACACTTGGGTATTTTGGTACTGTTTGGATTCAATGGTAGAATAAGTCTGCGTTAAACTTTTAATTAAAGTACATTGTGCTTAAGTCGTCCGGAACAGAAAACTTTAACCGATGTATTAAGTTGTTTACGGTGAAGGAAACAACGTCAGAAATCTGCATACATTTGAGATGAAATGCAATTATTATGTATCTTAAGTCGTGCTTGAGAAACTGCGACGCGATCGCCATCTGTTAATATGCCTCATTCTATGACGTTACCCCTCTGTTTAATATTTCGGGCGCTATACTAGAGCTGTGTCTAAGTAGATGTATGAGTAGGTAATACAAGAAACGTATATGTATGAAGAGGCCGAAGAAAGTGGATGAAGCGAAAGATATCTGTTGTCTACCCTCTCTGCATACCCTGTAAGGGACTCGGCGTGATGGTATATAATGATTATCCATTCAATAACATAAATAATACCTAATCGCATATGGTATTCGCAATACATGCACTAGGGATTACCCAAACGAAGTTTCGACAACACATTCGGTCTCGGTACTAATATTGATTAGATTTCCTTATCACGTTTTAGGACACAGTGGAAACTATGACTGGCCATATGCATAGAATTACTTTAAGAATATACCGGAATTTAACGTATTGTGTGGTGTAATTCTCGAACCAGGCGAGCATGTATGAAGGGACTGATGTATGTCAATGTAGGGAATGAGGTATGCATGTCTAGAGAGAGCTAGCGGTGTACCCTCCGCCTAGAGACTCAGTATGATGAAATGTATGTATAACAATGTGAAAAATTAGGTTTACAAAGAGTCCTTTTCTTGATACAAAGCGATGGCTATTTTACGTGGATTTGGTAAAGTTTTCCTTTAGCGTAAAGTTTGTCTGTTCGGGTGAGTCAAATCACCGCACTCAAGTTCAGTAATTTGTTTAGGCCACATAAGTTTGAGGCCGCAATTTCAATCTTGCAGATCCATTGCATGATTATCAATCATTATATCAACTTGATAATTGTGAACGAGATTATCTAAGTACGAGTATATTTAATCTCCAAGATAAATAGCTGAAATAACATGACAGTAACCGGACTAGGGGTCGGAAGTATTCGATAACGGTAACCGCAGCGGAAGTGAGGAAACTCGGACGTCGGCACGCGGAAGACAATATTTATTTATATTAACTTACATACGTTCGTATCATCGTGCCGAGGTCCCTCACGGGGTATAAGCGGAGAGAGTAGAGCGCAAGTTCTCTCTAGACTTACAGGCCTCGTTCGCTTCATACATCTCTCTCCGTCTATCTCTCTGTCTTCTTATATGTCGGTATATTTACTTTTACTACAGTTTCTAAATGATATCGACTTTGTAATATCGTCGACGATCATGACATGACATTTCTAATCGTATTATAGACTGCAAGATATTTATTTGCATGGAATTACATCACACCCTTTTTTATTTCATGTGTGTTTCAAAAGTGGGTGTGTTGGTATTACCAACACACCTCTGCCTACCCCTTCGGGGACCCTTGTGGGAAGGCGTGAGGATATATTATATATTATTAAAGTATCTGAATTCAAATTCATGCATACAAGATAGAAACCTTCACAGACGTATTCGTTCAATGCCGCTCTGAATTCAAACACTATTTCATGAAGTCTAGGTAATTATCTTAATCTATACATACATAAGAAACATAAATACACTTCAATTGCTGAGAGATGTTAAAAAAACGGAATCCACGCTCGGAGCTATCTCGTATTTCAATCTCTCGCCTTTGCCTCTTTACATGAAATCTACGATCGTTCAGTCCTTGACATGCAGTAGTTCGCAAAACAAATTTAACCTATGCCTCCGCTGTCACTCTTATCACAATAGACATAAGCGCCTTATTTCTTTGTTCCAATGACAGGATGCACAAGTAATAACACAGGTTTTGTAGACCGAGTACAAATCATTGATGAAATGTGTTGAACTGTTTGATTTACAGCGCGCAGCTCGTTTTGTTTACACACGTTTATTATTGCGGCTCAAGGTGTATTTAGTTTTTTAACATAGACACGAATATATGGGTTAACGGGAAACCACAAATAATGCTGAAACTAAAACTCTGAACGCACAGGTACGCGTTACGTAATGCGCGTTTGTTTGCTCAACGTGTGTAAGACTTGTTACTGTGTAATGCTGATAACTGACGGGTTCCCATGTTTTTGTTAGAACACTAAATTTGTCATAAACATGGACGTCACTAGTATTTTGGTCTGCGTTCATTTAAGATATCAACACACTCTTAAAAAATGCTACATATTGCGTATTTTTCTCAACAGCGAAGATAATTGTGTGGAATACTCACATACATACATACATATCATCACGCCGAGTCCCTAACGGGGTAGACAGAGAGTATAGAGCGCCAGTTCTCTCTAGACTTACATACCTCTTTCGCTTCGTCCACATCATCAGTCTCTTCATACATGCTCGTCGGTTTCGAGTACTCTTAACGTTCCCGTCCTTCAGAGTCCGATCTATTTGATCCAGGTAGTTGGAACGTGGCCTTCCTCTGCCTCTTCTTGCACACACTTTTGCTTTGTATATCTGTTTCGTCAATCTTTCTTCACTCATCCTTTCTATGTGTCCAAACCAACGTAACATGCCTTTCTTCATATTTACAATCACGCCCTCATTCACGCCAGTTGATTTGCGAATCTCTTCATTGCGGATTCGATCTAATATCGTTACGCCGCACATTTTTCGAAGAGATCGCATCTCGACCGCATTCAAGCTATTTTCATACTTCCTCTGACATACCCAGGATTCGCTGCCATACAATAAGGTAGGTACCAATATCGCGTTGTGGACAGCAACTCGAGCATTCTTGCTCAGACTTTTACTGCCCATCAACGCCGACATGGCTCCATTCACCTTATTTCCGGCAGTTATCCTTCTTTCAATATCTTTACTATATAATATGGAATACTCACGGTAAACATTTTAGCTTGCAATTTTGACTATGTATTTTGCGAGATGTTTTAATAACTTGGTGAGAAAAATTCTTCAAAGAGGTAGGCAGGGTGTAAAATAACTTTTCACCGGAGATATATTCCAGCGCAAGCCTAGCTATATGATAGTTGCAGAGTCCATCGCCGTTCCTAAAGAACGACTATGGGTCTTTAAATTTAAGAATTCCAGGTTTCCTCGCGATGTTTTTCATTAGCGTAAGGCTCGTATGATTAACCACTGAACCTAAGTTTAAATAAAAATGTTAGCCAATTATAAATTAGCTAATTAGCCAATTATTAAGAGCCGTGGTGGCCGAGTGGTTCGAGCAGTTGCCTGCGACGCAAAGGTCGCAAGTTCGAATCCCAACTGTACCAATGAGTTCTTCTGAACTTAAGTACAGTGATTAGTCACACCACGAGCTTTACGGTGAAGGAAAACATCGAGAGGAAACCTGCATACGTCTGAGAAGAAATTCAAAGGCGTATGTATAGTCGTGCTCGAGTAACGGCGATGGACTCGCCATCTGTCACGTTGGCACCTAATACTAATATACCTCTTGCGGAAAGTGGGTGTGTGGGTATTACCTATACACCTCTGCCTACCCCTTCGGGGACCCTTGTGGGAAGGCGTGAGGATATATTATTTATAATTATCCATTGGCCTAATTTAAAGTTGATTATTTTCGTTTCTGATTACTTTAGATTTCGGATTAACTCCTGGCTCTGAGCCCTAAAGAGCTACCATAACGATGTAAACAATGAAACGGGATTCATTAATAGAAGAGTATATACACATATATAGAAACCGCACGATATTACGTATAAGAGGAGGAAAATAGTCTGTGACATTGTATTTGTTAGTTAGTTAGGGATAGGTAGCACTTTATAAATTCCATATGACTATATCATGAGAAACGTGATTTGTTTTTATTACCTTTTTTTTTTATGCCAATTTTTAATTGTGTGTGGTGTGTGTGTGTGTGTGTGTGTGTCAAAGTCGTAAATTTATTTATATAATATAATAATAATATATCCTCACGCCTTCCCACAAGGGTTCCCGAAGGGGTAGGCAGAGGTGTATAGGTAATACCCACACACCCTCTTTCCGCCAGAGGTATATTAGGTGCCAACGTGACGGATGGCGAGTCCATCGCCGTTACTCAAGCACGACTATACATACGCCTTTGAATTTCTTCTCAGGCGTATGCAGGTTTCCTCTCGATGTTTTCCTTCACCGTAAAGTTCGTGGTGTGACTAATCACTGTACTTAAGTTCAGGAAAACTCATTGATACAGTCGGGATTCGAACTTGCGACCTTTTCGTCGCAGGCAACTGCTCGAACCACTCGGCCACCACGGCCTTGAAACGTTAATTTATTTAATTAATTTATAGCTAGTGTAGTTGTCGCAAGTATCAAAATTCGTTAACTACTAAACGGACACAGACGGTAAGTTCCAGAAAGTAAACAAAATATTGACTAAAAACATTAAAGTAGAGCATTAACTAAGCACGTTAGTGTAATGAAAACCATTAGTGGCAGTTGTCATCAGCGCTCAATAACTGTAACAGCGGTTGACAATGGCCGGTACGGTTCACACGCAGTTTTGTTTAGTTTTCACGCGTGGTGAGCCCGTGCAAATTGCGGTGGCATTAATCATAGCACGCCGGGAAATAGCATAATGGCTGTAAATCCACTACTTATCGGCGGCATGTCAGATTCTGCGGTCACGTGGTGGTTGGCAGTTAGAAGCGCGAGCGATTTAAGTATTTGACTGTACAATATCGTCCTTGGTTAGTTATAGTTTTTTTTATTGAATTGTACCAGATACTATTGAGTTATTTTTATTTTATACTTTTAGATTTGTAATAGGCATATTACTACTGTAGTAATAATACAGTTAAGTTCGCTTAATTGTAGTATCCACTTTAAATTGTAATAGTAACACATATGTACATATATACGGTGTAGGAAAACATCGAGAGGAAACCTGCATACAATTGGAAGGAATCCAAAGACGTATGGATAGTTGCGCTTGAGAAACGGCGATTGCCTCGCCATCTGTCACGTTGGCGCCTAAAAATATATCTCTGGCGGAAAGTGTGTGTTGGTACTATTATTTTAGAAAATATATTTACACGGTATAATATTTTCCATCCAGATCCAGTCATTTTAGGCTTTAGTTAGAATTATCAATACATTTTTCGATTTTTAAAGAAATTTCGATGCTATTTTTATGCCTTCCCATAAGGATCTCTGAAAGGGTGTGTAGTACCCCACACTTCTACTTTTTAAATTTGATTCAGATTTTTGTTAGAATTACATTCTTCATTTATTTAATTTATTTAGTAACGCTTTAATTGCTTTAAACGCGTGCAATTGTAGCTTCAGTGTTACGTTTGTACCACACCAATAAATCTACTCCAGTTTGCCCCATAAAAGAGGCCTAGTGACAAATGATGTGCAATATTATAAGGAACCCTATATTGGCCGGTAACAGAATAACCATATTTGTTCTTTCATACTTTAACGGTTTTTTGCCACCGAATAGACGAAGATAAAAAATATGGTAAATGTAATGCTATATTTTTTATACAATGGGGGATATGAATGAAGTTCATTTATTTAAATAATTATCGCCAAATAAAACATTACTACGAATGTATTCAAGACTATATGTAAGATATCCTCTGACAATCCATTCCTTCCCGTAATGTCTATATTTACCAGGTAGTTCTACTCTTAATGCAACCTCTTAATTTTTTATAATTTTATCATGACACCCTTAATGAGACAACAGTGCAATGGTCTCTAAAGCAAAATTTTAGGTTCTAACACCGGCGGCCCGCACCTATTATCGTGACGAACCTTATACAGGTTTCGTCACGATAGTAGGTCGTCACGTCGAGAAGAAATTAAAATACTGACACCTAAAATCTCTAGCGAAATGAGAGTGTTCTATATGTTGGCCTATCCTTACGTGAAGATCCTTCAAACTTTATATGTATGTGAAAGTTTTTCAAGTGTGTTTTTACTCACACAAGGGCTGAACGGAATTGTAGAAATTCGGCAAAGATTTTGTCTATTTACTGGATTAACTTATATATATATATATATATATATATATGCTTTATTCAGAAAAAAACCTAACAATTAAATAATACATTACGCGGCAATAATACTTTATTAAACCATGGGACACAGTTAGTATAAAATACTTGTATATTATAAAAATAATAATAATATATCCTCACGCCTTCCCATAAGGATCCCCGCAGGGGTAGGCAGAGGTGTATAGGTAATACCCACACACCCACTTTCCGCCAGAGGTATATTAGGTGCCAACGTGACAGATGTATATTGTGTCTGCTATTAATAATAGATGGGGTATAAAAAGACACACTTAAGAGATTCCTATGTTGAGCATTCGTCACCGTTAGTTTTTTAGGTTCCATCGGGTCTAGTTTTCTGTATAAGTGCATTCACCTTAACCTCGTTTCCTCAGTGCGAGGGACTTCTGTGAAACAATACGAAACTGTCTGTAAGCGACGGTATATTGTAGTAAAGTGTCTGAAAATAATGCGAACTTTGAAATAACCTTTTGTGAACATTGTAAAGGCGACAGAATGAATTGTTTGAGTTTGTGAATTCTTTTGTATTAACTATAGTCGCTTATGACTTGAAGTATGGATGAGACACTATTAACACATTTAAGTTCTAAGAATCATTATTTACAATGAACACGTCATAACTTTGACAGCGGTTTCAAATTTTAGATATTTTTCTATCGTTTTTTTTTGCTTCCCTTAAACCACGGATTATTATAGCTATATATAGATGAAGAAAGGCACGTTACGTTGGTTTGGACATATAGAAAGGATGAGTGAGGAAAGACTGACGAAACAGATATAAAAAGCAAGTGCGTGCAAGAAGAGGCAGAGGTAGACCACGTACCAACTACCTAGATCAAATCGGTCGGGCGATCAAAGACGGGAACGTCAAGAGTACTCGAAACCGACGAGTATGTATGAAGAGACTGATGGAGGTGGACGAAGCGAAAGAGCTATGTAAGTCTAGAGAGAACTGAGCGCTCTATACTCTCTGCTTACCCCGTTAGGGACTCGGCGTGATGATATGTATGTATGTCATATATAATTATATCTATTGTTTTAGTAGTGAAAGAGGTATGCAAGTCTAGGGAGAACTGGCGCTCTATACTCTTTGCTTGCCCCGTTAGGGACTCGGCGCGATGATATGTTTGTATGAATTTGCAAACCAGACCAATCATTAAAGAAATTGCGTATTACCATTATCGAACGTCATATCTTTGTAATAATACGTTAGCAAAAACTGCCCACATCGCATGCGACTGGGCAAAATTTCGACATAGGGGTGTGACTCATACCCCAGCCATTTCTCCTTAATTATTTTATAAAAGCGGCTTGTCCATATAATTGTAGCGATGTAATTGTCCCGACCGATAGCAACGCGATGATCTTATCTCGAGTCCATATGCTTTTTGTAAGCACTCATAACTTATTTATTTATTGGCGGAAACAAGGGTCTCGAACCTGATATAGAGGTTGCAAAAAGTCATAATTATCTTGGTCAATGTAGTGTAATAGACGCACATCGATGTGAGCAATGTATGTGATAAATTCTCTTGAACTGCAATAGTCGGTTTATTTTGTTTTTATGCTAGTAAATTAGACGTTAGTGTCTGTTTATTAAGAGCTATGTTTTAGTCTTAGTGTTTTCTTTACTTGTAATTGTCCTACTATTTTCAGCATTTAATCAAACCACAGTATTATAACTTTGAACTACGTGCTCGTGAAAGACGTAAACACACTATCTATTAAAAGCAAGTTGAGCAAAGGTACTTTACCTAAACCTGTCATGCTTAGCATGGATGTAGGTACTTACTGATGTCTTCCTATTGTTGCGATAATATCCGTTAATTCTGAGTCATCTTTGTTAAATCTAGGATCTCTTAAAGTTTAATTGCTTACATTTTATCCATATTAAACTAATTATATTTTAAAAAGTAACCTACCTACCTACCTTTCTTCGATTAAACGCCCTATATTAAATTAAATACATAAATTTATTTTTTAGGGCACAAAGCTTTATTCTAATAGAAACACACTTTCATAAAGGCTTCTCACAGTACTCCGGACACTGACAAGGTATCCTTCAGTCAGCCGCAAACAGATCATATTCAGGATTTTCGTCCAAAAGAGTGTGCTACTCAAGGAAGCGGATAATCAAATTTAATGCAGGCGAAACCGCGAGGCTCAGTTAGTGGGTTTATATACTTACTAGCGATAGTGAGAGGAATGTTATGTTGATTATAATTTTCTCTAATATGAAGTGTTAATGACCACATTCGGTATAAAGAGACGGTATTTCTTTTATAAAGTAATTATACAGGTTCTCACACACAAAAATGTACCTACAATGAATTCAGATGCGGGCGTGTATCATTACAAAATGCATTCTAATATAAAATATGGCTACTTAGTAAACAGAACAAAAAAGATTAACTTTCAATTGAGCAACGTCAATCCCTACGTATTAAAGCATCGTGTGAATACGGGATCATTCGATGGGGAATGGAGAATGACTGGACGTTCGTTATGAAGCCATTAATGTACACAATAATGTGTGCCTTTGGAAACGGGACCCGCATGGTGCGCACGCGCCTCTAATGAAGAACCCCGGTCAAAAGTAGGGTTGGTTGGTTCAAAACTTTGGTGCCTACGTGATTTTGTAGGAGTACTTTGTTAAATCGAAAGTATAGTTGTGAATGAGAAACGGCGATGGACTTGGCTTGCCTTCTGTCACTTTGGTTCCTAAAATACCAAAGGTGTCTAACAAGCATGCTGTCAGCGGTTACCGCCGCCTATGGACTTGACGCTTGTAACTGCAGGGGTGTCGCTCGCGTGCTGCTAACCCTGCAGGAATCTTTTCACACCCTTTTTTACACACCTCTGCCCACCTTCGGGGATTCTTGTCGAGTAGTGAAGAATATTTTTCAATCAGTTCAATTCTGTTTACACTGTCTATATCTAGTCGATCGAGCACTCAAGAATGGGAACATAAAACTACTCTAAACCGGCGAGCGTGTGTGAAGGGACTGATGATTTTGGATGATGCGAAGGTCCTATGTGTGTAGATAGAAGTGGCGCTATGTAGTGTTTATATGTTAATCCTATGTATGATGAGACTGTTGAATGTGGATGAAGCAAAAAAGCTACAGAAAACTGGCGCTCTTCTCTACCCCGTGAGGGACTCGGCGTGATGATACGGATGTATGTAATATTGTCTTATAAGAGTGCCATATCTTGGCTATGTATTATAAGTCTATTAATCTATAAGTCCAAATATTTATGATTATGATCTATGCAAAGGAATCGAGATAAAAATTCTGTTGCATAAACATGTACAGGGTAGCAACCCTACGTATGTCGCATTATTTACCGTCAACAGAGTTCAACACATGTTAGCGATTGATTTTAAATTCAGAATGGCGAACGTTTGCAAATGTTCAAATGGCGCTGCTATCAGTTTGATAATACATTATCGAGAAACACACGCCCAGTTTTTAATTAAACCCTAAATTAAACAGAGATATATATTCTCGATTCCCGAACGATTTTAGATCGAATCCGCAATGAAGAGATTCGCAAATCAACTGGCGTGGTTACGTTGGTTTGGACACATAGAAAGCATGAGAGAAGAAAGATTGACGAAACAGATATACAAAGCAAAAGTGTGTGCAAGAAGAGGCAGAGGAAGGCCACGTTCCAACTACCTGGATCAAATAGATCGGACTCTCAAGGACGGGAACCTTAAGAATACTCGAAACCGACGAGCATGTATGAAGAGACTGATGAATGTGGACGAAGCGAAGAGGTATGTAAGTCTAGAGAGAACTGGCGCTCTATACTCTCTGCCTACCCCGCTAGGGACTTGGCGTGATGATATGTATGTATATATTCTCGAAACCGATGAGCATGTATGAAGAGACTGATGAATATGGACGAAGCGAAAGAGGTATGTAAGTCTATTGAGAACTGGCGCTTTATACTCTCTGCCTACTCCGTTAGGGACTTGGCGTGATGATATGTATGTATGTATAAATATACTGCTATTTCATAAGCTTTGGATACAATAAACAATTTGTAATGATGCTGTAATATCTAGAAATGACTTTCAATGTCGACATTGTTAGGTTATATGAGACTATATTCTGAACATTTTTTTTTACGCGCACATCTTTTATCCTACCTATAGGGAATTTATAGCTCGTATGGGATACACTCAACGGGTGCCAAAACGTTTCTTATGCGTGTGTAAACAAACAAGGCTTTACAAAAAAAGGTCTAAGCCGGAAACAATTCGATGCAGTGTCAATACGGTCCTTCTGCGAAACTGCAATTAGGCGGTTCACGTTACAAAACATTACGAGGTTTTTTTTGTTTTAAAATGCAGATTACGAAATACAGATGTACATTTTCTGACAAATCAGGATAGCTGTACGAACTAGTCCACGTTGTATGGTAATGTTATGAGCTATGAAGAAAAATATCGTGAGGAGACTGGGTTACATTTCTGTCTATCCGGGAACTTTGTAGAATATACACATATGTTTTTATAAATATTCTTCATATCTTCTTGCATCTTGTCTATTAGTTAGATTTCTTTATAATCTGCATGATGTAAGATGAAGCGTTAGAGTAAGTCTAGAGAGAATTGGCGCTCTACTTCTACCCCGTAAGGTACTCTTGAATAACTATATTTTTTTTTCTTGTAATTAAAATAGCCTTTTTTTTAAACAACAGGAGTAGGAAACAAGCATGCCTATTTACACGATACCGAAGTATCACTTGCGCGTTACCACTCTGTGTTCGGAGAGTAGTGTGTTGGCAGCATAATGGACTTAATCCCTCTGCTTCCCACACAACGTAACAATCCTCCCCCCTCCCGAAGGAGCTCATTAAAGCCTATCTAGCCTATATTAATAATGATAAGTTTAATTAATGATAAGTCACTAATTAATAAGTGATAATGTAGAATTTAGATGGTGAAAGAATTTTTAAAATCGGTCCAGTACTTTTTGAGCCAATTCCTTACAAACATACTTACATACACATCTTTCCTCTTTATAATATGAGTATAGATGGAGTGCTAACTGCAAGTAACAATCTAACTCCGTTAATATAACTTGTAGATATACTTAAAAGTTACCACTTGTGTGAGTGTTCTCTCGACCTCCCATCGTTGTTATCATTGTACAACGCGCCGGTGACCGATAACGGCCGGTTTAGGGCAATGTCTATCAGAATAATTCCTAATGTAACGGTCTCGCGATGTCGCTTTGTTGTCTCATAATTGACGTCATGTGACGTATGAGATGCCTATGGTATATGGTAATTCTGTAGGTATGATTAACAATCGATTTAGGTCCGGTTACAATATTTATGATGTAAGTTTGGTACAAGGATTAAATAGTAGCACTGCTGTTAAGTAATAGTTTTTGCTTCTAGGTTCACGCTGAAAATTTAATATGTCACAAATCATATTTAAGTTTACCGAACTCATACATAACCACCCAATTACAGGTAACCACAACTACTAAAAATTAAATAAAACCTTGTATAGACCCAAATATGTACTTAACTATTCATTTCCTAATTGCTTGACTGTGTCTGTATTTTACAGTAATTGTCAGCAATGGAAATTATGTCTCCTTATTCTGTTTCATTCAGAGACACTTCATAAGAACGATGTTTATAGCGTGCCGCCCTTGCAAATAAACATTGAGGGTGTTAATGAGAATTATACTTATTTCACTCTCCCAGTAGACTGTTTGTATAATAGTTGACGAAATATTTTTATGTTGCTTAAGCGCCATTTGCCAGATTGACTTACAAATATAACGACAAAATTATGAACCACGATAGCTCACAGTAAGTACCTATAAATGTATACTGTTTCTAATTTGGAAATGGATACTGAATCTCTAGTATCTGCCGCTTATGACGTTTTGGTCTTGAATTGTAGGGCTTTTACAGAATTGCTGTTTTAGCGTGAGTGGTATTAGAATTTGCATATTTCGGATTAGGTCCGTGGGACTGACTCGTCAATTTGTCATTTTGTCGCGATAGCTTCGGGCGTTTGCGTTACACGTAACACGATTTTTGCATATCAGAATCGTATGTTGACAAGACTCGATTCGTCGAGCGATGGTATGCAGGTGTCATTTATTACATTAGGCGGATATATCTCTACTTGTGGGTTTTCATTTGGGTAAAATCGGTGGTTTGCACTTGCAAGTTCTAATTGAAGGCCGTCTGGTCTATAGAGCTCCTGACTGCGAAACTTGAGGTCGCGGGTTCGAATCCCGCTGAGGGCAGATATTATGGCAGAAGCAGATTGGATGTCCTTTGTATTTATGTATGTATATCTCTTATAAATCTTTATAAATATATCGTTGTCTAGTTACCAAAACAAGCTTTAATTCATTTGGGACTAGGTCAATTTGTGTGGAATTGTCCCAAGGTATTTATTTATAATTCCGACCTACTATTTTTTTTTCTGAACTTATGGACAGTGATTAATCACACCGCGAGCTTTACAGTGAAGAAAAACATCAAGAGGTAACCTGAAAACGTTTGAGAAGAAAATCTAAGACGTATGTTTAGTCGTGCTTGAGAAACTGCTATGAACTCGCAATCTGTCACGTTGCCATCTGGATACTTTTACATAAAAATTGGGTATCGTTAGCCACCATGGCGTTACTAATAAGAATCAATCAAATCAAAACAAAAAGTCTATACCTAGTTATATATATCTACTTTATTGTCTTAATGTGCTAAATGTCACTTCAAACATTTATCCTAGTCCTTCTCTGACAATAGTCACATTTTATTGATTTGATCTCCCACAATTGCCTCCCATTCTATTAACACCCACATTTGAAACAAAATGCGGAATAAAATAAATACTTTATAGTCCTCAACTGGATTGAAAGTCATGGAGTACATATATTTTGAGACATTCCACTTTGCACACACACGACACCAATATCCACTATCTAGTGATATGTATCCGAGGAATAGCAAAGTGCTCGATCCAATTTTAAAATGAAATGATTCGAGAATTTACTCTTGCAAGATTATTTTATGAAGGGGATACGTTCTCTGTAATGGATATAGTGAATGACAAAGACACCGATTTAAAAAAAAACCAAGAACCGATTCTTTTATTACATCACCTATGGAACATCTTGTTACTTAGGAAAGTGAAGTGTTCCGGAGTGACATGTGCTATATTTTCTTCTTAAACCAAATATAATATATATCTATATCGCAATCGCCGTTACTAAAGCACGTCTAGATACAAGTCTTTGAATTTCTTCTCAAACGTATGCAGGTTTCCTCTCGATGTTCTCTTGCACCGTAAAGCTTGTAGTGTGACCAAACAAACATTTTGTGAACTTAAGTACAAAGTTCACAAAATATCATTGGTACAGACGAGAGTCGAACTTCAAATTTTTGTGCTGTAGGCAACTACTCGAACCACTCGGCCACCACCATCTATCTCTTCGCCAAGTGTCATCCAATTCGTGTAAGTATTTTTTTCGTGAAATAGAAACGAACATTCGCACAAAATTTTGCATTTATAATATTAGGAGATAATATATATATATATATATATATATATATATATATCCTCTCTCTCTCCTCTCATATCTCCTATATATATATATAGGAGATCCCATTTTTGAACTCACTCATCACGAAATCTCAGGAACTATAAGGCCGATTGACTTGAAATTTGGTAGAAATATTCCTTTCGCGGTGTAGAGGTCAGCTAAGAACGGATTTTATGAAACTGATTTTTTTTTTTACTTATTCACCCTAGCGAAGCTGGGCGGGACAGCTAGTATTTTTATAATTATTTTTTATGGCTTAGTAAGATAAGTAAACCTAATTTCTATACTTGTACCAAATTAGATTAGATTTCACGTCCGTTCCGTCACGCGGTAGGCAGAGAACGCAGAGCCCCAGGTCTCATAGATAATTTACGAGTAGCTCAACGCAACTTAAATTAACATGCTTATCAAAACCCAACTACCCTGACTAAAACAAAAGTCTACTCAAATGAATGTTGGGTTTCTTTGCGTAATCACGATAACGCAAAGAGATTTAGAGAGTAAATCCGTTTGGGTGGGCCGTCAATTTTGTTTGGGCCCCTCTCAGCTCTTACTTAATTTGGGCGAAATATACAGGTTCGCAAGACGCGAGGGTCGACGGCAAGGACGTCAGACAATGTCACATCTATTTGCCTTTGGGCGCGGCAAGCAAACTAAATATGTACGTACGGGTAGGTACTCACTCGGTGCGGGTGTACTACGCAAAATAGATGGTTAATTTAAACGTTTCGCGTTCGTTGAAAAATTATTGTGTATACACGCAGCTCAATACTCTGATTGTTAATGTCGTGTGCCAAATTCAACACTCACAGTCATTTTCAGCTTTGATGGGCCCAAATTAGTGCCCGGTAATTTTACTTTGGCAGATGCTTTTTTTTATTTTAAGGAGTATTTAAAATATGTTGCCAACCTTATTATACAAGGGCGAGTCTTGTGTATGTTAAAGAATGTTTTTTTATGTATGAAGAATGTAGATAAGATGACATTGATGATCGAGATTGATGATGATGGTATTAAAGGTATACCTATATTATTAGAGGTATTTGAATTAATGAGCGCGCTCATTCATCACAAAGGATTTGTATTACATACATACATATTATCACTCCGAGTCCCTAACGCGGTAGGCAGAGAGTATAGAGCGTCAGTTCTCTAGATTTGCGTACCTCTTTCGCTTCTTCCACATTCATAAGTCTCTTCATAAATGCTCGTCGGTTTTAAATACTCTTGACGTTTGTTATTATTTTGTGTGATATCCGTCCGCTGTGTCTATGCGTAACGAAGTCCCAGGCACCGATCGCGCTGAACACCGATTGTATTCAAAAGACTAATGACTTAACGATACTTGAACTTGACACTGACCTCAATCGGTGACGCAACACGCCTTGGTTCCCGCGTTCGTATACCTACACCTTTGTAAAGCTCGCTGCATATCGTTGACCTTTAACGCCGTGTTTACACTTGCAAAATTCGGCTATACGCGTATATGTTTACTTAAAAGCGGATGTGGAGTCGTGTTATGGTTTTAAGTGACTTTCGGTGGTATGCGAGTGATTGAGCACCGTGGAGAGCGACATATAATTGTACATACATACATATCATCACGCCGAGTCCCTAGCGGGGTAGGCAGAGATCATAGAGCGCCAGTGCTCTCTAGACTTACATACCTCTTTCGCTTCGTCCATATTCATCAGTCTCTTTATACATGCTCGTCAATTTCGAGTACTCTTAACTTAATACTCGTACTCTTAACCCGTCCTTGAGAGTCCGATCGATTTGATCCAGGTAGTTGGAACGTGGCCTTCCTCTGCCTCTTCTTGCACACACTTTTGCTTTGTATATCTGTTTCGTCAATATTTCTTCACTCCTCCTTTCTATGTGTCCAAACCAACGTAACATGCCTTTCTTCATATAATGGTTATTATTATATTACATGGGTACGCAGAAGTGAATCGGCATCCCTCTCTTCGCTGGATGCTATATTTAGGTGGTGCGCCGAACGTCGTTTTCCAAGCCCGCCTCGATCTTTTCCTTCTTCGTAAAGCTCGTGGTGTTAATAATCACTGTACAAGCATAAACTCTTTGGATACGTAGTTTTTAACTTTATCCGACTTTTTTAAACCTAAGAACAATCAAATCGTTTCTCGTTATTATATTAGTATATATAGATACACAGGGATGAAAGTATACACAAGCGTAAGCGTTAATCCAGGTTATTAACTATCCCAGTCCAAATGTAAAGCGAACTTGTTCATCTTTCAGTGCGTGTATGCACTATACTCACAAACTTTCGCCTGTATATTATTGAGTAGGATTAAGTCAATTCTCGTGTCAGATATTTAAATGTGTTGTGTTTTAAACATTGTATACGGGAGTGCTGTCCGGTCCTCATCTTCCGTATTTACTCCGTGCGTCATTTATAAATGTTTCAACGAATCGTACTCTTTTAAATGATAATTTTATTCTGGATTTTTACATAAGTATTTCACTTTACTTATATTATCATTTTGATCTCTTTAACTGATAAAAGTGAGATTTTATGACGTCGAACTGTAGTCCGACTCAACAATGCCATGGAGTGTGTATAGAACATATATTTTTAGAGATTCTCACTGAGGCACTTTACTGAAGTACTCTGAGCGGTCTTCTTAAGAATTTATTTTATTCTTATATCCCCATCATTGCACCACTTCCTATCGGAGTTCCCATACATTAGATTATTCTCGTTGTACGTTTTAAACGTGGACGTTGTCTCTTCTGTATCAACTCTTGAAATCACGTGGATCGAAGATTAAGCTAACAGCTGCCTTATCCGGTTACTTTCGAGCGGGCCGGATGTCTGTGTAAAGAAATATTATCATACATCATCTATTTAGAATAAATAATTCTCAGTTAACTTTGACCTGTATGCCCACCTCTTCGAAATATTTTTCCATACAAACTTCGCTATTTACATTGTGAACCACTGTTTCCCTTGTCCGTACTGAACGTAAACTTCATTAATGGTGGGTCCTTATCTTAGACATGGTTTATAACAAGGGGTCCCTGTCTATTAAAATATTAATGTTAATATATTCGGCGGTGCCTTGTATAAGCATAGTTTACGATTAGCGTCCCCGTCGTATATTCATTTTGGCGAGCTATAAACTTACTGTTTATTTACAGTTTCAAGTGTAATAAAGTCACTTTGTTTATTCAGATTTTTATTGCATGTATTTAAAAAAAAAACAAGCGCGAGAGTTTTGCATCGATGGTTCTGATGTATGTTAATTAAGATGATGGAAAATAAACGGTTGTGTTGTTAAGCACGATCGCAGGTTAGAAGTCGGGTGGCCAGTGCCAATGAGTTTTTACTTAATTGAGTATAGATAGTTCCACTACGAATAAGCGCCCCACCAATTTGTAGTCGAGGAGGACGCGGAATGCTGGTGTATGACTCGAGTCTATTAATTGTAGTGTGCGTGTGCACTCATAGGTAATCAGTGTGTACCGATAATACACAAACATTAGTGATAGGTTGTACTCTTACAATATAGACTATGAGGAAGCATAGTTGGGTACGTCTTCGTGGATAAACTATCTAGACTGTGGTTAATCACGCCACGAAGGGAGACGTGCACCTGCATTTTTGAGAAGAAAGTATATAACGTATGTATATTCGGTACAGACAGAGATAGAGAGATTAACAGAGACGGAAGACAGTATCAATAACGTTAGCACCAACTTTAATATCTCCGGCTACACGAAGGTGAAGGTAAACATCTACCTACCCCTTCGGAATCTTTCAGAATGTCGTAATGGGTAATAATACTTCTTCGAGATATAAAGGTTCCCTTTTTGTGTCCCGTGTTGCTGAACCCTAAAAATATATACATTATTAAACTACGTATGTATGTATATGCAAATATTTATCTTATAAGGGATCCATTCTTAGCGCCTCTAAAGCACTTCAAAGTTTTATGCTCTAATTAAGTGTAGTTTGTTTCAAACTTGAATTAGTCTTGAAACCTACATTAAAAAAGCTTTTACAAGTACAAAATCTGCGAAAGTCAAGAATGGTAAACGTGCCATTTTATTTCTTCGAAAAATGTTTTTTCTTTATCGCGAAGGGGCTTCCCAGAGCAGAATATTATGTTGTGTAAGACAGATCAATAGTATATTTATATATCTATATAATCACGCCTTCTCACTAAGGTTCCCGAAGCCGTAGGCAGAGGTATGCTGGTAGTACCCACACACAATTTTCACCGGAGATATATTTTCGGTGCCTACGTGCATCCATGCATCGCCGATACCCTAGCAAGATGATACATACCTCTTTGAATTTCTTCTCAAACATATGCAGGTTTCCCCTCGATGTTTTCCATCTCTATAAAGCTCTTGGTGTGACTGATCAATATGATTACTGTACGTAAGTAAGCTCAAACTCACACAGTCGGGATTCGAACTTGCAATCTTTATTTTGTACTCGAACCACTCGATCACAAATAAATAAATAAATAGACACCACGGTTCCTTTTTCACTACTAAGGCAAAATAGAATTATATTTTTTTTAATTGTACCTATAATAATAATAATATCCTCACGCCTTCCCAGAAGGGTCCCCGAAGGGGTAGGCCGAGGTCTCTAGGTAATGTCCACACACCCACTTTCCGCCAGAGATATATTAGGTGCCAACGTGACAGATGGCGAGTCCATCGCCGTTACTCAAGCACGACTATACACATACGCCTTTGAATTTCTTCTCAGACGTATGCAAGTTTCCTCTCGATGTTTTCCTTCACCGTAAAGCTCGTGGTGTGACTAATCACTGTACTTAAGTTCAGAAAAACTCATTGGTACAGTCGGGATTCGAACTTGCGACCTTTGCGTCGCAGGCAACTGCTCGAACCACTCGGCCACTACGGCTCATACCTATGTATCTAAATCTATTATCATTAATATACAAATATACAAATTTATTTTCCTACTAATCCTAGAATACTGTTTTCTTGCTTCTTCTGAACATTATCTCGAATAAATGTAGTAGCTTTTATACAAAGAGATGAAAATACGCTATTCGTCCCGTGAACTTTGTAGGATCGTTTTAACTAGTCTGCTTTTAGACGCAAATTTTCTCTTGCTAATTCTAGCCGCGTGAGCTTGCCAAAACTGTTTTTATTTAGTTTTTCTTAGAAGGCAAGTTCACTGCACTCTCACATTCGCGCTGTCCTCTGCGTAGAAAATTTGATTTTCCAACTAAAATACCTGTGCGATATGTATAAAAGTCGAAAAGACTAGGTATGCGTGTCTAGTATTTGGGTGTTACTAAAGGTGACTGCTAAATAATGTCGTGCTCTTGGCGTGCTACACAGCCTCATGATAGCGTTATGGTAACTATTATTTGAATAATTTGAATGTAGATTTAAATTAAACTGACTATTTTATGCTGATGTGTTTTAACAGAAGAGGTTCAACGGTCTGGAGATCAAATAAAGATAACTCAAAGTCAAAGGCATTTAATTTATTCTTACGGCATCAATGTTTAAACTTGACTGAAATAACTCATGATATAAAATAGTTTGGTCGTTTTTATTTCGTTAATTAGGTTTAACGCATATTTTTATATGAAAAGGTCTATTGAGTTGAAACGCAATTACTTTTCACTGTTCTATCGTAATAGATGGCAAGTGTGCCGTCTCTGGAACAGGACGTATTTAAATTTCTTCTCGGTTGTATGCAGGTGTTGTGACAATATATTTTTGTCACACATGACTTTTTTAGTGTGGTGGTAGTTGTGCATAGTTGAGTGTGCGTTTTTGTATTTAATGTTAATAGTGTATTCGATACTCTTTCGCGATCTTTCAGATGGAATTTGGAAATATCATTTACCATGGTCACACTATGATTAGAAGTATTGAAACACACAAAACACGAAGTGCGCGGATTAAAAAAAAACTGCACTCTTAGTTAAGTATGATCTAATCATAATCATATTATATATATGGATATTAGATTAATTTCTATGGATACTATTGTAAACTGCCCTACGACGGTCAGTAATCAAATCTTATTGGCGTTATCCTTTGCCGCATTCGGTCAAAAATTCCGACCGCAAGCAGTCTGCAATGCACCAAAGTGGGTGGTGACTGCGCCGTTAGGGCTGGCGAGGTATTCGCCTTTCCCAGAATGGGGGTTAGAATTAGGGGGATTAACGGTTACACTACTATTTATGACAAATCGACGTAATGGCCTACGTATATTGAAACGTTTAAAAGAATCATGGTAGTTCGATGTGTACATTTTGGTTCATACAAGCTTCTATTATAAATATGAATGAGCAAGGATTCGAAGGCTAACATCCTACTAAATTACGAATAATATAAATACGCAAAATTTGTGAGGATGTTTGTCCGTCTTTGCCGCAAAAATCATACATATATATCATCACGCCGAGTCCCCAACGGGGTAGGCAGAGAGTATAGAGCGCCAGTTCTCCGACTTCTAGAAATTAACTGAACGGAATTGGATGAAGTTTGGCGCAGAGATAGATTATTTGCTGGATTAATACATAGGATATCAATTAAAAAGATCTATCAATTAAATCAAAGCTGACACGGGTAAAAGCCAAATTTAAAAGATCAAGGTGACTGAAGCGACAGCTTAGGCCTTTCGCTATAGTTTCGCCACCACAATGAATCGTAAAAAATATATCTCCTATAAAACAGTCGGTAGCTGAGATAAAATGAAAATGCACAATGAACATTACACCGAATAATAAAATCTAATCAGTCTATGAAGGATCAAATTGGCCAATAAAGCACCAGTGAATTGTATCTCCAGATGAATTAAACTTTTCCATGACTGAATTGTAAAACAGGCTTATAGCTCATTTTTTTGTGAAAGGTGCTTTTGAATGTATTCGCACAGATAAAAGACAGATTGTATTTTTAGGAGCGATACGAGTAAATAAGAAGAGATGTTTGAAACTGGGCAGCCCTAAAATTGATAATCAAGTCAGTTGTATTGTTTTTATTTTGCTGTCTATTTAACTTACTTAATAACAATTTATTAGAACTTAAGTCTAAAATTTTACATAAATAATATTAGACATATGAAGTTAAAATTCATCAAGTAACTCTAAAGGTTAGGGGTGGATATACTATATTTTATTTACTTCATTATTTTATAGTATTAAAGTGTGTCACAAAGTAGTCGTATAGAGTAGAGAGAGAGCTTCACTTGTCTCTAAACTTACATGCCTCTTTCGCTTCACCTGTATTCGTCAGACTCTTCATACATGCATATGTTAAGTATCACATAAATACTTACCTAACTGTGTAACATTTAGCCAGCTCATATTTCAGTCTGGCCTAGCCTTGTGTCAGCCCTGCGGAGTGCGGACACCGCAAAATTGTTGTTTATAGACCATTCAGTGTACCACCCACAGCCATTACGGAAATTATAACACACGAGGATATTTCAAATGCCGACGCGATTTTGCAGTAGCGTAAATTGCGTCCCGTCTGTTTTATTTTCAAGTTTGGTTTTTGGTAATTGAGTTTGGCACGAATCTTACCAGTTTCGTAGTAATCTAATTATGCAGTAGTCAGGTAAGGCATTTGTTATGTATAAACCGGGTAAACCCTTTTTTGATTACTCGCGGTGATGTCCCTTGGTGTGAATTTCGATAGGCATTCGAATTTCGTGCTTAGCCGCTTAGGCTTTCATTTATTTGTATGAGTGTTTGAATTATATATGGTACCGCTTGAGTTTATACGCCTTGTGCTGTAAGCCTTCCAACAAGGTCCCCAAAGGGTAGCTCAGCAGATTTTTCTGACAAAAAGAGCACATATTGAGTGCATTTATGTAATAAATCCACCCTATTCGGACCGTACCTTTCAAATAATACCTTTTCCATACAAACTGACATTCAGTAAAATATTACACAAAGAATGGATATACCACTTAGGTGGCAAAGCAATCTGGTGGTAAGCGTCCATACACAGCGGTGACCACTTACCCAGGCAAGCCTTATAATTGTTTACCTTCTTGGGAGAAAAATATGTGTCTTTTGTCCCTAGATCATCGTTTTAACAAACTCAATTCGACACTCGACGCTTTCCCCAACTAGTTGAGTAGACTCCGCACATCCTAATTGTCTAAAAGGTTTCAATGCTTTGTGTACACTAATGTACGGCAATTTCTAAACGACAATGATTGATCACTTCACTTCCATTGCGTATACGCATGACACCACAGAAACAGGTGAGGTTAACGCACTCACAGATATCAGATAAAAAATACCACCGACTTAACGATGTAAGTAGGTATCTAATGTAAATAAAAACCTTTTTCATTCAAAGCAGTCTTATTAAAACATACAGAAGATAGA
>JACCPG010006859.1:0-23558 GCA_016069955.1 Drepana arcuata | reverse complement strand
TATATTTACAATTGGATCCGATAGGTGGCGCTGGGAAAACGAGGTTAGATATTACACTGGGTATTAACCAGCACGTCCGATTCATATCCCTCGTGTACATCGGTCCCTTTCGCACTCTACATTAAAATAGCACGTCATCGTTTTGTCAAACATACACTATTTTATTACCGATATGCGAGCTGCAATGTACAGATTGTACCGATTTAATAATCTTGGTTTTGCTTATATTTTCAAGATTTTTTTTTTCATTCATGATATAATTACCACGGCTGCAAGCCACTTACAATAATAACTACAATAGAGGTAGGGCACAACGGGTTTCCCGTTCGAATTTGGAGCTGCCCGACTGATACAGGCCCTCCACCTTATAGAAGGCTGTAGCCAATTAACACATTTTTTTGTGTTTTGTTCCTACGCGGTTAATAAGTTTTCCAGTATTGAGCTCCTTGGGGAGGGGCAGGACTGTAATATTGTGTTGGCAGCAGAGGGATTAGTCCCATTATGCTCCCAATACAGTATAACTCTCCGAACACAGAGTGCCAACGCGCAAGTGATACTTCGGTATCGTGAGCGTACATAGGCTACGGTATCCGTTTCTCACCAGGTGGGCCGTACGCTTGTTTGCCACTCTTGTTGTATGTAAAAAAAACTAGTAAAACGTTCACACAGCCTCGTCCTACTTCCAACCTGGTTGGTGATGTATGTAGGTACGTATTTGTCATCATCATAATACCTCTGAACAAATCCACCAAGTTCCACATCAATCCAATCGCAATGGTATATAATGTATAACAAAACATCTTACGCAGAGGAAATTCAAAGAATACCTCGTGTCTGTAATTATCTGTCACGTTGACATGTCAATATGTCGCCTACGAAAACAGAATGTGTGTAACTCCTTCGTGTATTTTGGCACCCTTGTGGTAAAGCGTGAAGATATATATGTACTTAGGAGACTGGTATACGCCTATATATGTATACTCAAAAGAGCCGTGGTGGCCGATCGCAAGTTCGAATCCCGACTGTACCAATGAGTTTTTCTGAACTTAAGTACAGTGATTAGTCACACCACGAGCTTTACGGTGAAGGAAAACATCGTGAGGAAACCTGCATACGTCTGAGAAGAAATTCAAAGGCGTATGTATAGACGTGCTTGAGTGACGGCGATGGACTCGCCATCTGTCACGTTGGCACCTAATATACCTCTGGCGGAAAGTGGCTGTGTGGGTATTACCCATACACCTCTGCCTACCCCTTCGGGGACCCTTGTGGGAAGGCGTGAGGATTTATTATATTATATTATTATCATAGCATCGTAGGCTTAGGTCTCGGCGTCAATATACTATCACAAAAGATGGGGAATTCTATTGTATTGGTGTCTCGTGAACACAATTCAATAAGGATACAATGTGTTCGATTGTTGGCCCCGGAAAATGTCTATGTGTCGATACATACACAGGAGGGGCTGGTATTGTAACTTATAGATGTTTTAGAATTTGGACGCAGGAGTGGAACAATCCATTTAAACACACATATAGCCGCCATTAAATTGCGTTGATATAGCTCTAAAAACCAGTCCAGTTAATTCATATCGATTAAAATCAATACCATTATTGGTCACCTCAATAAAGGCACAAGTAACTCAACATGGCCAATTACGTCAACTTCTGCGCAAAAAGTTCACCCATTGTTGGTAAGTACTTTCGTCACTGATCAAGGCCGCAAGCCACCTCTTTATCTGAGCTGGCGAGTTTAAACCTAACGTAGCCGGCTTAGGGATAGTATTTGACTATCATTAATTGCGCGATCGGCAAATATCAGAAGATTTGATGCACGACATTTTCGAAATTCACCTAAAATATGTCCCTGGCGAAAAGTAGATGTGTGACTACTACACAACTCTTCATACCCCTTCGGGGACAATCCTACGATGAAGACGTGAAGAATTGTGTGTAAAAAAACACTTCGTATTCGAATTTATTTGGGAGGCTATCACCGCCGCTTATCGACGCCTGCGGCACCAAGGGTGACGCTCCCGCGTTGTACACCGTGCAAGAATCTTTTCACATATCTTTTAAAAAACTCCATGCTGTAATCTCTAGGAAAAACCTCTGTTGAATAAATGAGTGTTTGCGGGTGGAAACTCCATTGACACCGCATAGTATAATACCTAAGAGGCAGAGGAAGGCCACGTTCCAACTACCTGGATCAAATAGATCGACTCTCAAGGACGGGAACGTTAAGAGTACTCGAAACCGACGAGCATGTATGAAGAGACTGATGAATGTGGACGAAGCGAAAGAGGTATGTAAGTCTAGAGAGAACTGGCGCTCTATACTCTCTGCCTACCCCGTTAGGGACTTGGTGTGATGATATGTACGTATGTATGTATAATACCTGTTTGGTTCCAATGTGTGGTGATGAATGCTGGGGATACCTGATGAGCAGACTGAGACTGGATCTCCCGTCCATTATGAGTGGTGTTATTTATTACCGAATTCAATTATGACCACTCACTCGTCTATAGAAACTTGAGTGACGCAGATTGGGCGTTGCCGATTTTGTGTTTGGTAGGTATTGCGTAGGATAAAGAAATGTAATAAGTAACATTCGTGCGAAATACCCTGTCTGCCCCCTATGTGAGCTGATAATGTGCTTTATACGTTAACAACAAATATCACACTCAAACTATTCTAAGATTACCATCACAGACCTGTACCCGCACTACTACGAATGTAAATGATAAATTAACTTCATCGATTAATTTGGTACAGTGTATCATTCTGTTTCGAGCCTTATCACGTTGCAATAAGAGCTGAACGCAATGCGATCTGGAAAAATCCTGGCGATACCATCGACCCGACCTCCGACATCCGACACAGAATGTATTTATTTGTGCTCAAACAAACAGCTGTATATGACGTACGGCATTTGTTTTGTCACGCATTCAGTATTTCTGCATATGTGTATATTTTTTCAGTACCATGGATTTAACACTGCGAACTGTGGGAGAAATGTGGTTGTAAAGTACATACTTTCATCTTGAGCACTGCCATGCACAACGGTTTTAAAAGAAAAAAACATGACATAACCAACATTATGAATAAATTAAACAACAAATAAGAACAGTTCAAACTTTAAAAGTACAATTTTACTTCTAATAATTTATGTGGGGGTAGACTCGGGTTGCTTTGCGTTTCTGAGCAAAAAATATCCACATCCGCCGGAGACGGAAGGGTAGAACGAGAACCCCGATCCCAGTTTGAAAACTCGAGCAAACAGAGCCTAAGACTGATTGACAAATCAATTAAGTTAAAAATACAATTAGTTAGAAACTACAATTACGCTGGGTGTGCGTGTCAGTGTTTTTACTCGGTTATACCCGGTGGGTAGACAGAGGAACAACGTACTCTTTTGTCGGAGGTATATCTAGGTGTCAACATGATAGACGGCACGTCTAACGGCGTTTCTCAAGCACGACTATGAGGAAAATTCTCCCTTAATGTATCCAGGTATCTTCACGATATTTTCGTGCACTGTACATGCAATTTACCTAAGTTTATTATGGATAAATCTTTCGGCTTTACTATGAGGCTATAATGCGTACAAAACCGATATAGTACAACGATCTCATTGTCGATACAATGTGTTGTTTTCTAGGTACTAGGAAAATTTATTACTTACGCAGATGCAGTGCGTAATGTTGGACATACGTGCCATCTAGAAAACAACTACAATATGCAAAAGCCCTACACATAACGCTACGGTGTTCCGTTGTTTTAACCGACTTCCAAAAAAGGAGGCGGGTTCTCAATTGGATCATTAAATTTTTTGATTGCCTGCAGAGCCCGTCCTATATTTTTTTCTTTTATACTTCTCCTCTTGAGGAACACGTGACGCGCCCTGCAAGGCAACGGGCGCCCAGTCCCGGCACCCGCTTACTATATCTGACGTGATCCATTATGCAATGTGTTTGTTCTGTACAGCGGGACCATGGAGAAGGCGAAGGCGTACATAAAGAGTTCGTTGGCGAAGCCGGCGTCGCCGTCGCCATCGCGAGACAAGCCCGCGCCGGACGACGTGCGCGTGTGCTTCGTTTGCGGCGGCGCCGGCTACAGCGACCAGTACACCATCAGGGTCAAGCCTGACGCACAAGTAAGTGCACACTTTATGACATGCCGCTGACACGTGGCTAATTACGTATAATACGTGGCCCGCCCTCCGCCTCATAGCGCACAATTAGTTGCCGAATTATGACTATATAACCTGCGCCATAAAGGTTGTAGCTAGTTGAAGCTGTCGACCATGTGGCCTTCATCCTCGATACTCCACTCGTTGGGTCTTGTGTTGATGGCTAGCAGGGTAGAACACCCCCCGTTCAGAATCAACTCTTCTTTTTAAACAAATTTATGAACTAAATTAATTTTGGTCCTCTGGGGCATTGTCTCCACCACACGGAAGAGGTCCAGATGGCACTGCTTCTGCATAGTGTTATGGTTTTTGCGGTACGGTTAACAGAAATCCAATAGGGATGGTTGTGAGGAAGAAGGAGGAACAGTTCAATGTTTCTGCTGCATGCTGCTAATAAAAACGGACGACTACCAGTTTAGTTTTAGGTTTTTATTAGTATTAATAAGCTATCTTTGTCCCACAGCTGGGCAATGGCCCCCCTTTGTTTCCATTCCCGATCGAGCGCTACGACTAAGTAATCGGTGGTCACAAAAAGCAACTTCATAAGCCACAGCGCTCATACTATTAGGGCCGGAGCCCGATACAATGAGTGGCGTTTTAACTGATGCTTGTTTTATCCGTTTTCCATTTAATCATACACTTGGTACAATTCAACTTAGTGTATTGAATGTAGCACGTAGAATGTTACCTATCAAACAGTAAAAAGTCACTCAATGCCTATACAATAGCAAGTATTCTCTCACAACGCCGAGCACTTTATACCCGGCTAATGGCAGAACGTAATTTTTTTGAGTTTATATACATAGTATAGTACACCAGTAGGCATTATCTGCTTACTGATATTTCCCGATATTATGGTATCTGATCACACGGCGCTTTGCGACGCTATTGTCGCTTGGGAACTGGGTTGGAAATGGAAGCCTGCAATTGAAACGAACATGATAAAGATAAAACGAGGTATTTAAAAACAACAAAAGGTGTCCTGGTGACAAATATTGCAAGCTCTAATCCCTACAGCATCAATGAGGTGCCTGAACCGACCGAGATTAATCCGAGCATTACGGTAAAGGAAAACATTGAGGGGCAACTTGCATTCCGATGACGCCAGTAAAACCGCGTCATCGGCGTAAAGTAGGCAGTTGACCACTAAGTTTCCCATTTTCACTCCACATCCGTTCGTTCTTAGTGCTCTCAGACATTATCTAGATATATAATGAACAGCCAGGCAGACATGATACACCCTTGTTTGACCCCCGTCTTCACATCAAACCAGGGTGACATCTCACCGTTAACCCTAACGCACGCCTCGCTATCACCATAGAGTGATTTCACGGCATGCAGTAGGGAACTGCTCACTCCATATCCAGGCAACACGTCGCAGAGTTCCTTTCGTACGACTCTATCAAATGCCTTCTCCAAGTCGACGAAAGCGCAGAAAACCCTTTGGTTAATATCCAAAAACTTTTCCGCGATTCCGCGAAGCGAGAAGGTTTGATCCATACATCCTCTTCCTGGTCTAAATCCACCTTGGGATTCCCAGAGAAACCTTTCGGATCGCTCTTGCATTCTTATCGTCAGGATCTTCGTGAACACTTTACTAGCTAAGCTGACCAAGCTGATGGCTCTGTAGTTTGAGCAGTCCAATCGTGATCCCTTTCCTTTATAGAAAGGCACGATGACTGCTCGCCTCCAGTCGTCCGGAACATCACCCTTTTCCCAGCAAAGATTGTAATGATAATATATGAAAAGAAATGTATAATATGTACTTTCAGTCCAGTTGGACGTATAAATCCATATTAGTAATAGAAACAACTGGTATGTAATGTAATTGATTTATTCACAATGGCCTCCGATGGAGGAGCTCAAACATGCCACACGTAAGACTATTGATGACGCGATGATGAATTTTCATTGAGTGTTCCAGTTTACTGACGTCTTTAATAGTATCCAGTGTTACATGTAAATTAAACATTAATCAGATGGACGAATACAGTATGGGATTATTAGATTCTCTGCGTCACTGGATCAACATCGGAATTTGTATGTGACTCATGTATGACAATCTTGGTTTCAATCTACCTCTCTTTTAAGATATTTCTATAGTTACATACATACATATCATCACGCCAAGTCCCTAACGGGGTAGGCAGAGAGTATAGGGCGCCAGTTCTCTCTAGACTTACATACCTCTTTCGCTTCGTCCACATTCATCAGTCTCTTCATACATGCTCGTCGGTTTCGAGTACTCTTAACGTTCCCGTCCCTCAGAGTCCGATCTATTTGATCCAGGTAGTTGGAACGTGGCCTTCCTCTGACTCTTCTTGCACACACTTTTGCTTTGTATATCTGTTTCGTCAATCTTTCTTCTATAGTTTCCTCTTCTATTCTCGATGTTGTTGCATGTCCTACGCCAATGTTAATGTCCAAACTCCATATGACCGTTAATGAGCCGAGACAACCATTGGTATATCCGTACATTGAAACTAATCAATTCGACATATTGCCTATTAATGCGCTACCAGTTTCAATCAACTCTCGAACTGGTTTTGTCTAGTTAGGTTACCAAACGTATTCATCAATTTGACACCTAAAATTGTACGCACGTAACTATATCCCGTAGATACATATTTGTTTGGCAAATAAGGTCAAATAAGTACATGTGGATGTGTCCTACGTACTCGTCTGTACGTTGCTCACTGGTGTTATAATAGACAATTGTAGACATTGAAACCGTTTTGCGATTATTAAAATAACACTAATGCCAACAGATAGGTAGGGCCGCGTCATACTGTTCATCTATCTGTTTCTGCCATTAAAATCTGTCTGTGTTTTGTATTTGATCCGACATACTAAGTGAAGATTAAGCATACAGAAATATTTGGAATGAAATTCAATCGTCTCAATATATGAGATATTACAAGAGTATCTGGAACTTAAACATGAAATTAATGAACAAAAAGGCTGATGAATGTAGATAAAGCACAAGAGGTTTGTAAGTCTAGAGGGAACTGGAGCTCTACACTGCCTAGCTGAAAATATTCCTGCAGTACTACCTAACGTAGTGCTTTTGGTATAATAGCAACGATTGCTATTCTGCAAATATCATGAGAATCGCGATTGGATGGAAAAAATTGTACCTACAAAGTCATTTTGGAAAATACTTCAACAAACCTCGTCCTACTTACATTATAAATGTGAATATTTGTTTCCTGTGGATTTTTGCTGCTTAAGCAGCCTGAACGGAATGAGATGAAATACGGTACAGAGATTGTTTATTAGCTGGAACCACAGGCTACGTTTATTTCTAGAAATAATCTACCAATTTAATTAATATATAAATTCAAGTCTTATTTACAAGTACTTTTATTTAAATAAAAGTATAAAAATTTTCTTGATTACAACACGATAATATACTCAGCTAACATTAGGAATAGGATGACGTATTGCAACGTTCAAATCGCTTATCAGCCGCATCGAGAACAAGTTTGAAGATGATTCAACTGCGCACGTGAGCCGCAATTAATGAATTACGCCGTAACCTCTTTATCATACGGACCCAACATTTACCGATAGCTTCTCATTCAATTCTTGACCTACGCTATTTACTACAGCGCGCTTCGGTGTGTGGAGTTTGGACTGCGTTAGTTACCCTGTTGGCGGGCGATGTTTGTCGATTGTCTCGTAATTACCGGTTCCAAAAAAGCAGAACTTGATGCCAACACAGACTACTTCTTCCTTATCTCTTTCTCCTACTAGTGCTGGCCAACTTTACGACTGTTTTATACATTTAAGTTAAAAAGTTCAAGTATGCGTAACTCACTTCATTGATGGCACTGATTACCCTGTAGCCACCTACACCTACCACCTACAGTACCTACGGTAAAAATAAATCTATAAATGTCAATTGTTGTTATATTCATACATATCACGCCGAGTCCCTAACGGTGTCGGCAGAGAGTATAGAACGCCAGTTCTCCCTAGACTTACATACCTCTTTCGCTTCGTCAACGTTAATCAGTCTCTTCAAACATGCTCGACGGTTTCGAGTAGGACGTCCTTGAATGACCGAAATGTTTTTTTGATTTTATATCTTGCTTAACCTTTCTATTTTGTATTCATACTAAGTAATTTTTTTTTATATACTACATGGGTGACAAACAAGCATGCGGTCCGTCTGATGGTAAGCGGTTACCGCCGCCTATGGACGCTTGCAACACCAGGGGTATTACTCGCGCGCTGCCGACCCTGCAGGAATCTTTTCACACCCTTCTTGAAGAACAAACATTACTTTCTGATCATACTTAGGTGTAAATCATTAAACACCGAATATATTAATTAGATTATTCCATAACGCACTTACCGTATCTTAATTAATATAAAGTACATAGTAGGTTTCATTGTGTTTCGGATATTTGCGGAGCTTATTGGTGCGGAAAGCAGGGGAAAGGCTTAAGGGTTAAATAGACGACCTTAGCAGGCAGTGGCTCACACCAATTATAATTTGTTATGTATTCGTCCACAGAGTACAGAGCCGTATTTCCCATTCCTGGGCGCGCACGCCCCCCCCAGCGGGTACCGCGCCGAGGCCGACGAGGAGGGCACGGTGCGATGCTGCTGCGTGTGCTACACCTTCCTGCGCCAGCAGTGGGAGCAGTACGACAGGGAGAACAAGCCCCACAGTCAGAGGTTCTACTGGATGAAGAGGCTCGACGGGAAACCCTTTATCGGTGAGGCGTTCAACTACCGTACGCTTTATACTGTGTGACATCTGCGTTATATTCTTCCTATATACCTAAATCCTCTAATACAAATTGAAGACGTATTCCTGAGATAACCGCGTACAAATAACCAAACTGTCTCTTCATTATATAAGTATAGGTACAACATCCCCGGGTTAGGTTAGATATCAAACTCCCATGGGTTATGCTATGACATAATAAGTACCGTAGCGATTAATCGAAGCAATTATAACCATCTGTATTGAACCTCAATCAATATTCTCCCATTTATTAAGGAAGGATATATATTCTTTCTCATCAGAAATATCGTTTAATACTCAGTACATCAGTCGTCATCAGTCGTCTGTGCAGTGTGAGCGTGTGCGAGTAGCTCTCGCGACGAATATGACGTCCACAGTGAAGTGCGCGTCGTGCAATATTGTTATAAACGAGGTCCTGGCATTCCTGCGATGCAAAATGCAAGTGATGGATAGTGAAAGTCTCATCAGATTATGTTGTACTGGTTTTAAACCAGAAGCCATAGAACAGGCAAAAAAACTTCTTTTCGAGTGTTTAGCTGATAGCACTACTAAGATGATATCCAGAAGAAAGGAAAAGGAGAAACGGGATCTGGAAGACATGTTAACTCTGTTGCAAAACACGAAAGCTGACAGGATACCCATTTTCGTGGCGAAAGATCTGTATCTGTTGCCGCCAGTTCATTTTGATCACCTGGATGCAACGAGAATTCTAAAAGATCTATTGGTGGTACAATCCCAAATTCGTGACATTATGGATACATTCGCAACAAAAGAACAGTTGAGTGATTTGAAATGTGAAATATTGAGTGAAAGCAAAATGCAACATACTACGAATCTTTCTGTTGCAAGTCCGCCAAATCTAATGACCTACGCAAATGTTAATAATAAAAAACGAGGTGCATATGTAGCCGATAGTAGTCCGATGGGCATGACCTTTGACAATTCAACAATATCGGTTACCGGCCGAGAGGTCGTCGAACCCATGCAGATGCGCGCTCCCGCTCAGGTATCGGAATCGCAGCATATATCTGTATCATCTCCACTAAGCAACGACGAACCACTGGCCTTGGAGCAAGTGCAACTTAGAGATAACAAACGGGTTATCGGGTCTACCCGCGCAGAAGAGGGTAACTCGACGAAATGCAATGTTGATGAATTACAGTACAGATCGTTAATTGTAAATACCGAGAAATCGAATACGTCTTATGCGGCAGTTTTGCAAAGGGAAAATGATGAAAATGAAGGTTGGAAACTGGTTCAGAAAAAGAAGCGTTTCCGTGATAACTTTATCAGTAAAACAGGCAGGGCCGTCTCAGCAATAGGTTCAAAGTTTAAAGCCGCTGATATTAAAATACCTTTGTTTATTTCATACGTGCATTCGGACGCCTCAGAAAGCGACGTTATAGACTATATATATGAAAAAACGGGAGATAAGGTGTCATTATCTAAGTTGACCATGAAAAGAAATAAAGGCTACAATTCTTATAAAGTCTATGTAGACAAGTCGAAACTACATTCGTACCTAAATGATGATCTGTGGCCGTGTGGAATTACATTTAGAAGATTCGTTCATGTTCAAAGGTCAGATAAGGTTGATTTAAAACGAGGGAGCGGAAACCTGACAAATAAATAATATGGCTAGTGTTTGTAGAATGATAAGTTACAACTGCAAATCTGTGAAGCGGAGTATTGATGGAGTACGGTCACTATGTAAAAAGGCGGACATTTTAGCCTTGCAAGAGACCTGGCTGCTACCCTTTGACCTTCCATACCTAAGTACAGTTAGCAGTAAATTTGGATGGACTGGCAAATCAGCTGTTGACGTATCATCGGAGCTTCTCAGGGGAAGACCACACGGAGGTACCTGTGTACTATTTCGTAGGACTGCTTTTGACAGTGTCTCCGTTATCGATTGCGACAATAATAGAATATCGGGAGTGAAACTTACGTCGGGCGGTAAGCAGTTTTTAGTATTTTCCGTATATATGCCTACGGACTCACGGGAAAATCTGTCTATGTTTACAGAGTGTTTAAGTGCGTTATCAGCGGCTATTATAGATAATAGTGATGTGCAAGCTGTATACATACTGGGCGATTTTAATGCGCACCCGAGTGAAGGTTTTTATACCGAATTGATGGACTTTTGTAAGGAACAATTATGGCATTGTGCAGATGTTGACAAACTGGGGCCGAACTCTGATTCATACACTTATATCAGTGATATACACGGGTGTAAAAGATGGTTGGACCACTGTGTGGTAACCAAGTGTGGGTGGGATACCATTAGTAGTATAAGTATATTACATTATGTGTTTTGGTCTGATCATTTTCCGATCTATATTGAATGTGATATTGAAGTATTAAAACCAACTAATGGTATGCCTTGTAATAATGTAAATAAAAAAGTAATATGGGGAGATCGTAATATTTCACAGATAGACCAATATCAATATATTTGTAACGAAAAGCTTAAAACAATTGATTTTCCGTATTTGTTAAGAGATTGCTGTGATCAGACTTGCGATAATTTGAACCACCTCGCTGTAATCGACAATATGTACTCCGACATTATAGGTACTTTAACATACGCGTCCTTGAAGACGCATAAGGTTAATAATCGCAGAAAAGGAGGATATATAGCGGGGTGGAACAAATATGTATCTGATGCGCACAGGGAGGCTCGGATTCATTTTCAGATGTGGGAACTCTCGGGAAGGCCTACTTGTGGCAGGACGTTTGAACTTATGTCAAGCAGCAAGAAGGTTTTCAAGTCTAAGCTCAGGTGGTGTCAAAATAGACAAGAGCAGCTCAAAATGGATAGCCTAGCCTTGGCACATAATGATTTAAAGTTTAAAGACTTCTGGAAAGGAACCAAGAGCCTGGACATGAGGCCGGGACTTCCTGTGAGCGTTGAGGAGCGGGTCGGTCACGCTGACATCGCAGAATTATTTAGGCGGCATTTTTCTGTCAAGCCCCTGCCTGTTTCTCAATCTGGTGTTTTTCCCGCTGATGCTGGGGCTGGCGAGACTAGGCGAAGCGTCTTTTTTACTGCCAAAGAAGTGGAAACAGTCATAAGAAAAATGCAAAGAGGGAAATCGCCTGGTCACGACGGCCTCAGTATCGAGCATCTTAGGAATGCTGGTGTCCACCTGCCTAGGGTATTTGCGATGTTTCTTAACCTTTGTCTCTGCCACTCGTACTTACCCGAGGCGCTGATGAGGACAGTCGTGGTTCCTATAGTGAAGGATAGAACGGGTGACCTCTCAGATAAAAGTAATTATCGGCCTATCTCACTTGCGACGACCGCTGCAAAAATACTCGACAGTATGTTAAACTCCATTTTGGAGAAGCACTTAAAACTACATGACGCCCAGTTTGGCTTTAGAGCAGGATTATCTACTGAGAGCGCTATACTCTGCTTGAAACATACTGTCGGGTATTATACTGCGAGGAAAACGCCCGTGTATGCCTGTTTTCTAGACTTATCCAAAGCTTTTGACCGAGTCAATTATAATATTCTGTGGCGCAAACTGAATAAGACAGGCATACCGGGTGAATGTGTTAAAATCTTTGAGTATTGGTATTTAAACCAAACTAATCAGGTGAGATGGGCAGATACCTTGTCATCGGAGTATAAACTCGAGTGTGGTGTTAGGCAGGGGGGCATAACTTCTCCCAGATTATTCAACCTATATGTGGATGACCTGATAGCTGGTCTCAGCAGCATGCATGCAGGATGCTATATAGATGGTGTTAGTGTCAATAACATCAGCTATGCTGATGACATGGTGCTGCTGGCGCCGGCTGTCAGTGCTCTCGAACAACTGTTGGGTATCTGTGGGACGTATGCTAACTGTCATGGCCTTGAGTATAATGTAAAAAAAAGTGAGGTCATGGTATTTAAGGCGGGAAAAATTAAGCCCAACCATGTACCCCCTATTTTACTCAATGGTGTAGCACTAAGGACTGTGGATAAGTTTAGGTATCTTGGTCACATTATTACAAGTGATCTTAGCGATGACCAAGATATCGACAGAGAACGCAGGGCGCTGGCGGTTCGGGGAAATATGCTGGCTCGCAGGTTTGCTCGATGTACAGCGGAAGTGAAAATAACCCTAATTAAGGCGTATTGCCAGAGCTTTTATTCGAGCAGCCTGTGGGTTCGGTATACAAAGCGCGCCTACAGTGCCCTGAGAGTGCAGTATAACAATATATTTAGAATTCTGTTGCGCTTGCCCAGCAGATGTAGCGCATCGGGCATGTTCTGTGAGGCCCGCACAGACGGGTTTCCAGCACTCATGCGCAAGAACATTGTCTCTCTGTTGTGCCGAATAAGAAATAGCTCCAACAGAATTCTAAATATAATTGCTGACAAATATGACTGCCCTATATTTAAGTACTGGACGGGGCAAATCGTAGGTGTAGCACGCTCTGTAGATTAGTTATAGATTTTTAGTATTAGGTATTAACGTAGTCATAAGATTGTAACTAACAAACTATGGAACCAATGATTTCCGAAATAAAGAATTATTATTATTATATATTATAATACTGAATAATACCTCATATTTTTCTCTGTTAAGCGACATTTGACATATATTCCTAAATATATATTTTTTTCTGATGAGAAAATGTATATAAAAGTTGAAATTATTTCGATGTACATTAATGACCAGCTTTCTCTATATCTGAGAGTATTGCTACCTTCATTCTGACTGAAATATAGGTACTGTAACGATTTAGTCAAAGGTCAAAACAGGGCATCACTATACTGGAAAACAACATTATAATGGGTATTTTGAATGTTATCCGTTTAGTACGTACCGTTACAGCAAATACAACGGTATTTGCTGTTCATATTGATCGCAAATATTGCTCGTTTACCGATATAAGATAAAAGTCCTAAGCCATCGTCGAAATCACCGCATGTAAAGGTCGTGTGACCACTAGCCAAAGTCCTTTTGTGATACGTTCACGCTGTCCACTGTATGGCAACACTATATGTGCGGAAGTAAAATTTCGCAGCTTATGACATTGCCACAAATTATTGATAAAGTATAGCGTGAACGCTAACAGAAAGGGGTCTAGACGAGCGGGCGGGCGGGCACATATGATTTTAATGCTCACCCAATTTACCTTCAGTGCTGCGCGGCTATGGGCTGTCCCAACAGATGTTTATTGCCTATGAACATTCTTAATTCGTGTGCCGAAAACATTGTGTTGGGTACAGTAGTATTCCTGCATTCCGTTCCGTGGATCTCACCCGTCAAGTTCTATTTGGACATTTTATTTTTTGGATAAAACATCGAACTCATCTTAAAGGTAAATAGTATAACTCCTACCTGTGCCCCGTGGTCTCACCCGCTGTAAATTAATTATACATGTATAGATATATATGAATACGAACGTACGTACATGATTACAGCTCTGCTCCCTTCCAAATAGGATTAGTCCCTGAGATGGCGTGTTTAAACACACAAACAATAGTGTCTATATTATAAGTGTATCTTGTTTGTTGATATCATGTGCCTTTACATGACTACTAATGCCATTCTTTCAAGAAAGCCAAAGATATGTATAGACATCAAATGTACATACCTGTACATATATACCAGTAGAGGAAATAAGGAAGCAGTCGCCTAAATGTTCATCATATACCATTATACGTGTACAATTCTGCCTTGAAGTTGTTAACTGATTTGGCCGTCGTGCGATACCATCAGTAGGTTTGTATTTTAAGGAAGTTTGTGGCTTACCCTAACATTTGCTAGCAGTTGTGGGAATTGGACGCAATGTTTTACAACTTTATTTGCCCGCTGAGGCCTGCCAGACGAAGTTTGTTGGCATTACACTTTGGTTTCCTATTGTACTGAGGACCACTTTAACGAGTACTGCTAATGTACTAGGGGTATTATTGATTGCGTAGATGTAGAGGCTCTCGGTACTTTACTCGGAACATCACAGCAATAGACTCTTTTATCTACAAATACATGGTCGGTTTTCGTGATTTCTTCGCTTGACTTTTTGTACAACCCAACAAAAATGATTTTTCATTAACACATACATATCATCACGCCAAGTCCCTAACGGGGTAGGCAGGTAGTATAGAGCGCCAGTTCTCTCTAGACTTGCATACCTATTTCGCTTCGTCAACATTTTTCATATAAATTCTTCATTTATGTATTTATTTATTTTATTTATTTATTTAAGGTTTGCCAACAGTTTATACACAAAGCTTATGTTAAATAATATTAGTCTAAGGGTATTATGCTAATGTGCTGAACCTTTTACAGGCAAACACCACATGCTTATAGTGCGAAATTAAAATGTGTCTGAAGGACTGATATCTGTTTTATTTTTTCTGTAGTTTCGCCGACCAGCAAATGAACCACTCTGTAAAGTCTTTGTTAAAATTATTTAAATCTATGCTTTATGCCTGGTTTCTCAGTTTCCGCTACTATAGGAGTTATCTCACAAGGTACATTTTGCTGTTATTAAAAAAAAATAAGTTATTAAAATTAAAAATGGAACATTTATATGGCAAATTTAATGAACTTCATAATTAAAAATGAAGACGAGATTAAAGCTTGTGCGACATCGTACGAAAGTTCATTATTTTTTCAACACTTAATTCCTTTGCGAAATTTATGTTCCAATTAACCTACTATCCAATATTCATACAATAATTAATTAATGGCACGTACATAAATCATTTTGCAATGTCCTCTCTAATATTTTGTGGGACAAGTCTGTACGCGCAATGATGGCGCTACTTGATGAGTTAATGGTGGCGGGTTCGATCCCCGCCGGCAGTGTCCGAAGACGCAGGCGCCTTTGTCTGGCCAACAAGGCCACATGCCAACAATTTAGATAAAATCCAACGAACACAAAGATGGTACATTAAGAGTACTCAATACCGGCGAGTATTTATTTATTTACAATTATAGCACGACAACGTGGTCATTTACTTGGAGGTATAAGTTAAAAAAAAAATACATATGAGTAATAATAAATAAGCTTAATATAAATGTATTACCGAGAAGAAGATGGCCTTCTTTCTGCGTATGCCAGACACTCATTCATAATCACCTTCCATTCACCTGCCAGCACATCACATTCAGGATTTACACTTGAGTCCAGGAGGGCGTTGAGTGCTGTCAGTGACCTCGGGATCGGAGACTGAGCGTGCGCCACTGTTCGGCAATATGGCACCGCGAACAGTTTGTGCTTTCTATTTCGGCAATAGTTTTTGGATATATGATATATGTATACAATAGAGTATGTATGAAGGAACTGATTGATGTTGAAGCGAAGGAGGTTTGAAAGGTCAGAGAGAACTGGCCCTCTGCTCTCTCTGCCTACTACCATGTCGGGGCCTCGGTGGGATGATATGTATGTACGACTGAAGGTTATTGGCAGGTGGGTGTGATTCGTGTGGGTGCAAGTATGCGGTCGATTTCATACTAATACGCATCGTTATGTTTATGCGTATTATACGTGACGACCGTATGGTCTAGTGGTCAGAGCTTCTGGCTGCGAAGTTTGAGGTCGCGGGTCCGATACTCGCTGCGGGCGGATATCTGTGTAATTAACACGAATATTTGTACCATAGTCTTGGATGTCGTATAAGGTCGTCGTACAGGGTGTAATATTATCTTAAAGTATAGTATGTTTTGTAAATGATGTCTCTACTCTCTACTGACGTAATTTCACATGCAATACATATATTTGATTTGATTTTGGTAAATGTAAGTAGCCATATAATTATGCACATCGTTGTCTATTTCGCATAGTACAAGCTTTGTTTAGCCTGGGACTAAGTAAATTTGTGTGGACTTGTCAATATAGATGGGATATTGAATGGTGACGGCTGTCACGTGTGCACTGGCCAGCACATTTAGAACGAGTGCGACGTTCGTATATTGCTGATAGAACATTAGTAACGTTGGTTGCAATCTTCCGTGACACACAATCAAGCTTGAGATCGATTCTACACGGGACTAAATAGTGACAAAATAGTATGGAAGCTGCAGACGACGAGACGGAGTTAGCTCGAGCTGTTTGATGTTATAAATACGACAGACGGCTTATGAACCCGATGCAGACCTGTGATCCGGCTGGGAGGGCATTTTATTGGCTGGCTGCAGTATGATACATTTACGATCGCTCGCACTACACAAGGAGTTTCCGCACACACTAATGAATGTGGATGAGGCCAAAGCAATGTGCAACTCTAAAGAGAACCCTCGCTGCCTACCCCGTGAGGGACTCGGTGTGATGGAATGTATGTTTATTTTACAATATTTACCAAAGACATTGGTATAACTCACTGCTTACAGATAAAATATTTGAACCAAATCAGTGTCTGAGAAGACTGATGAATGTGGACGAAGCGAAAGAGGTATGTAACTCTAGAGAGAACTGGCGCTCGATAATCTCAGCCTACCCCGTAAGGGACACGGCGTGATGATATGTATGTAATCAGTGTCAAGAAACTTTGCCACACTGAATAGCAATGCTGATCCTCTGAGCGAGATAAGTTCCGCCTCACGAGAGGTCTCGATTGGACGACGCGAAGTGTTTTGACCAGAAACCGTGCTGAACATTTTGATGAAAATTGTGTATTCATTCAAACATAGTGGAAGATCAAAGATCAAGGTGATTTCATTCAAATATAAATACGAAATGATGAACATTGTATTTATATTTACATTGCAATATATAGCCAGCGTTATATTTGTAATTTACATATACAAGTTTACGTAAATATGGCACTCGGAGTAGTCCCCAAAGGGGTAGGCAGAAGTGTAATACTACAAATACACTCTTTTCAACGGATATATATTTAGGTTGCTAACGTGCCAACACGACTATACTTACCTTAGATTTGAATTTGATTTGAATGACTTGCAAAATTTTTGGAGGTTTCCTCTCGATGTTTACCTTCATCGTAAAGCTTGTGGTCTGGTGTGATCTCTGTAGTTAAGAGAAAACTTATTAATACTCGAACTCGAGATTTGAACTTGTAATCTTTGCGTTGCAGGCGACTAGTCGGACCTTTGGCCATCACAGCTCTACGCTAAAATATTTATTTCTCTCATGTTGAAATATTGCTAGCGCTATAACATTGCTGGGGAACCCTACAAACTATTTTGAAGCACCTCTGCATTCTAGTTACATGCACAAATGGCCTCTGAACCTCCGCGCTACCCATAAAAAGGCCATTTAATTAACACACCGTATGAAACATTGGGGCACGGATGACGTTCTAGGAGTCTCCTTTCCACCGTCTATTTAGATGTCGGGTCAATGAGATCAATCGCATCAAATTAAAGCAGAGGTGGTAACACCGCCGGGCCTTGAGCCCTGACCTGCGCCACTGTCGCCGGGTGCGGCTCACTCGGTCACCGCACCACTTTCACTGCGCGGGTCGAGGACATTCATTAACATTCATGAAAATTGACTCGTATTTATTGGGTATTAGGGGCTCTATTTTAATAGTATGAGCTCTATAATGGATAAAGAATATATCTTTAGGTTCGAAAGCAGCTGTGGTGGCCGAGTGGCTAGAGGAGCCTACACATATTTTTCGGCCTCTAGCAAGCTTTGCCATATCTTGTTCTCATGTGCCGGTCGATGGTCTCGAACCACAGTTCATATGATAACGCATTAGTTACAATAATCATTTCCCCTACTTAAAGTTCCGCAATGAAGTGATCCCCAAAGCGACTGGCGTGAACGAGGGTGTGATTGTAAAGGTGAAGAAAGGCATGTTCCGTTGGTTTGGACACATAGAAAGGATGAGTGAAGAAGGATTGTCAGATATAAAATGCGAAAGTGTCTAACACCACGTTGTTACTACATAGAACATATCGATCGATCGATTAAGGCCGGGAACATCGGGAATACTTATAACCGTCGAGCATGGAAAAAGAGACTGGACTGGAGAGAGGTCTGTAAGTCTAGGGAGAACTATCACTATACTCTCTCCGCTTACTCCGTAAGGGACTCGGCGTGATGATGTGTATGTTTGAAAGTTTATAAATGACACTACATTTACCGTATCAGCTGTCGGCCGGATGTTTCGTTGTGTCGCCTTACATCCACGGCAATGAGTGGAAGTTACATTAAAACAATTGTCGTGTTTTTTAATTGACTGCGATCGCTTATAGGTACATGAAGTAGTGTTCTGCCGGTATCAATTGTTTAACCATTCCTATTACTTATTCCTACGATCCCCAAATTTGCATTGAATTTGAGCAACAATAATTGCATAAAATTGCTGCCAAGGCTATTTATCACAAGCGACGTCTTATAACAGGTTGGGCACAATGGAAGTGTCCCTTTAAAAACATACAGACACATCACACCCAAATGGCACTGCTCTTGGATAATGTCTTAATCTGCAGTGAATAAGGTTTCCAAAATACCAACAGGATTTGCTATGATGGCACTACTGCGCCCAAAGCAACCTTACATTTGGTGGATAACCAGTGGCTTCAAATTGTGAATACAAGTAGTTTATGGAGCAAGTCGCGCTTCGTTTTAGTATCGATGCTCTGCATGATGGTTGGTTGAATGTTAACATCACGGCATAGATCAGTTAATGTCAAATCAAATGTCTAGACGTCAGCTTTCGCTTCGAGAAATCATCGTAGGTCAATAGTGCCGTGTGCCTGCATGCGTAAGGTTACGAGTGGCTACGAGCTGCTGAACCCGGACCCATTCTATCGTCTAAGGTTATTAAGGTACGGCGACGCTGATCTTCCTCTAACCACACTCATTTGTAATAAACATACAGTTAGCTGATTATAGTAGACGTGGTCGTTCTGCGACTGTCTCATCTAAGAATATTACATATTATATAATTGATATATTATCATTGTTAACCTATATGGTGTACTTTATCTGCGTACGTCACGAAGTCACGAATGGTGACGTCACGACATACCTACTCGCTGAAATGAATTGATCGTTAAGTAAATCGTGATCGTTTGGAGGAAGCAAGCGGTGATGTATATTTTTTGCTCCATACCTACTAATATTATTACTCCTTGGATCTGTTTGTGGTTTTTTACCGAATAGTCTTCAACCTAGCCAGAAGTACAAATGAGTAATATGTACTTTGTCAGGTCGGCCTTATAGTGTTACCCATAGCGTCCGTGGAGACATTGTTATTTTTTACTTCCAGAAATACGTCAGAAATCAGCTCGCACAAATATTTGCTGTCGGCAGGCATCGAACACGCGTCCATGACCGCAGGTGCAAGTCGTGATTGAAACGTGTTACATATTCAATGACGCAATTTATCTTGGCAACACTATTCTACAACCCTTTCTTACCAGATAAATAATTAGCTCCATTTTAAAAGATAACTCAACCCGTTGAATATCGAGGTAGCTCCTGCTTTAAGACGGACTTGCCTCAGTCTGGACACTCATATCATTATCAGCTGTTCGTTTAACATCATCGGGATAACATGTAGGGAAACATAATATGTTACTGTTTCTGTTTCTGTTAGCCTAGTACATGCCACTGCTGTACAAAAACCTCCCCCATGATGAACAGGTATTTCTGTCCAACCCTAGGATGTGTGGTGCAGGTCATGCCGAATTTCTGGAGTGTTATACCTAGCTGACGTCTAGTTGTGTCTGGATTCTATTCTGTGGTGATTTTGGCCTATCGATCGACTTCGGCACACGTGACCTATATATTACCACTTCAGTCTGGTGGCCAAATATATGCTGTAGGTTGTTTTATAGCTCCCCAGCTATCGTTCAATATCTATAAGCGGCTCCAATTATTCAAGTTCGAGAGCACCGTATTATACACGTCATTTAGTTTCGACAACCAATACTTACGTACCGGCAGAGATAGCTTATCGTCGAGATCGACATGTTATCCAGGGAATATTCCAAACACTGCGAACGGTACTATTTAAAAAAAGAGTTGTGTAAAAACAACGATAATTAAAAAAAAACTTGTCTGTGGCAGACGCTGTAATGTATGTGATATGTAGGTAATGTGTGTGACTTTAAAATGGGTGAATTGGGATCGCTTTTACTCATCTGTTTATGATCTACTCTCATTCCATGCCCTCGAGAACCTACCTCTGGGAATCACATAAGTAATTAACCTGTTAAAGTCCCGTCAAAACTGGGTTTTTCATATATTTTTTTCTGGAATATAACCGAGGAAACCTGCATACGTCTGAGAAGCAATTCAAAGGCGTATGTATAGTCGTGCGTGAGTAACGGCGATGGACTCGCCATCTGTCACGTTGGCACCTAAAATATATCTCTAACGGAAAGTGGGTGTGTGGTTATTACCTATACACTAATACACCTCTGCCTACCCCTTCGGTGACCTATTATTATAACATAGCCGATGTATTACATACATACATACATACATACATACATACATACATACATACATACATACATACATACATACATATCATTACGCCAAGTCCGTAACGAGGTAGGCAGAGAGTATAGAGCGCCAGCCAGTTCTCTCTAGACTTACATACCTCTTTCGCTTCGTCCACATTAATCAGTCTCTTCATACATGCTCGTCGGTTTCGAGTACTCTTAACGTTTCCGTCCTTCAAAGTCCGATCTATTTGATCCAGGTAGTTGGAACGTGGCCTTCCTCTGCCTCTTCTTGCACACACTTTTGCTTTGTATATCTGTTTCGTCAATCTTTCTTCACTCATCCTTTCTATGTGTCCAAACCAACGTAACATGCCTTTCTTCATCTTTACAATCACGCCCTCATTCACGCCAGTTGATTTGCGAATCTCTTCATTGCGGATTAGATCTAATATCGTTACTCCGCACATTTTTCGAAGAGATCGCATCTCTACTGCATTCAAGCTATTTTCATACTTCCTCTGACATACCCTGGATTCGCTGCCATACAACAAGGTAGTTACCAATATCGCGTTCAAATTCCGTTCTGTAGCTTTTCGCATTTCAAATATTAGTAGAACTTTATCCCAATATTTTCATAATCCTTACTTACGTTAAAAGCATATTCCATGAAAAATGTTTGGGATTTGACGTCGCTATCTGTGTGACGTCATATCAACCGAGATACCATGTTGCGAGGCGGCGCTGAGCCCTAGTGAGGCTTCACGAGTTATATCATTTGTTTACTGAAAAGTCTGATGCGAAGTAATGTTTAGTTAAGGTATGCATACATAGTTAATTGTGTGAAATTCATGTCATTAATGTTGAAGATAACATTTCTGTTTTAGTCACTTAGAAGATAGTTGTAGTCCTTTACGGGATTATTGTGCGATTTGTGCGTTTCTTCCTGATACTGACGAAATGGTGGATCAAACTAACTGACCAAAGCAATTAAAAATAATGTAATCGATTAAAGTATCTCCAACTTATGAAATGATAAATTATGGCTATAATATCTTTACGCTTCATACGTATATGCTCTCACTAGAGGTATATTTAAGGGTGCCCGCGTGACTGGTGGAAAGTCCATCGCCGTTTCTAAGTCACGAATCGAATCCGCGTCCTCAAGTTTCGCAGTCAGGTGCTCAAATCGCTAGGCCAGACGGGCGTCAAATTAATATAGTATTATAATTTGATTAAATTGTGTTATTTGAGGGGTCCAGATAATGAGTCGTGTGAGTAGCGTGATGTTGATGGCGATGGCGTGTGTTGCAGGCGCGGACATGAGCTTCCAGGGCGAGTACGCGGCGCAGGTGCTGGGGCTGGGCGAGGCGCGCGACCAGCCCGCGCCGCCCGCGCCGCCGCCGCACAAGGACGACAAGGACTCGCACCCCGCCACGCCCAACAAGTTCAACAACAACAACGTCAGCCTCGCACACATTACCATTCACATTCTTCTCCCCTCACATGCCAAACGAGCTCGCGGCTTTATGGGTATCGCTCGTGCATTGCCGGCTATCGGGTACCTATATGGTAGGCATACATCGAGGGTTTGACGAATGGTCATGGAGCTGACGACGTCTGTCAGTCTCTAGAGGAATAAATGCTCGTAGCTTCGCTGCCTATGAGGAACTCTGACATGTCGTTATATTGGATGGGGTTGGAAAAGAGGGTCGAGCGCACGTTCTCTCTGGGTTTCAGACCTCTTTTGCGTCGTTCACATTCATACGTAGGTAAGCGTGTCGATACGTATGTATGTATGTATGTATGTATGTATGTATGCCGGCGAAGTAAATTGCAGACCAAACTTATTTTAAAAATGTATTTATTTCCTCATCAATCTCGGGGACGTCGATTGTAAAGTAAAATAAAACAATTGTCGTCATTTGAATTAAGCGCCATGTGAATGCTTTCGTCATGTTGTAAGTAAGTTGGATGTCATACAGGAAGTATTCGCTGTTGGCCTACTACGTACAGCGTCCCCTGGACCAATTTACCGTGGAACACAATACAAAGCACTCGTATTATTTGATCTTTCGTCAACAGGGCAGATCGAATAATAAACTGAAAATCCTGAAACAAATATTTTTCACTTGGCTTAACCATACGGTAGCATCAACCTACGGCTCGCCTGTTGGTGGGCGGTTACTGCCGCATAACACTCGCGCGCTGTCTTGTAGTGCATACACATTAGT
>JACCPG010006858.1:0-19953 GCA_016069955.1 Drepana arcuata | reverse complement strand
GCCGTGGTGGCCGAGTGGTTCGAGCAGCTGCCTGCGACGCAAAGGTCGCAAGTTCGAATCCCAACTGTACCAATGAGTTTTTCTGAACTTAAGTACAGTGATTAGTCACACCACGAGCTTTACGGTGAAGGAAAACATCGAGAGGAAACCTGCATACGTCTGAGAAGAAATTCAAAGGCGTATGTATAGTCGTGCTGGAGTAACGGCGATGGACTCGCCATCTGTCACGTTGGCACCTTAATATACCTCTGGCGGAAAGTGGGTGTGTGGGTATTACCTATACACCTCTGCCTACCCCTTCGGGGACCCTTGTGGGAAGGCGTGAGGATATATTATATTTATATATATATGTATATATGATTTTTTGAAACTTGAAAAATGAAGCGAAAATATCATTAAAATGTTTTTATTATTTCGTATATTTTCCATGTATAATACATTGGTTAACTGCTATTGTACAAGCTTACATTCGTATTTAAATATAATAGCGACAGGTACAATGAATTTACTTTATATATTACTAGCTGTACCCTGCCACGCTTCGCAGTGGATATGTGACTGATGCGAAAAATAGATAAAAACAATCCTTGATGCGGATTATATATCATGATAAAATTTCAGCTCGATCGGTGCAGAGCTTCGGAAACGCGCGAGTGATACCCCTGGTGCAAGCGTCCATAGGCGGTGGTAACCGCTTACCATCAGGCGGACCGCATGCTTGTTAGCCACCCAAGTCGTATAAAAAAAAAACATTTTGAGTTTTTGAAGCGTACGCAAATCAAAATAAAATTGTTATCTTATTAGGGAATCAAACACACACATACATCTTGACACATTTGAACTAAGGAAAAAAGAAAATTTTTCTTTCCTATCATGAATAAATTTATTGTTTGTTTCAGCAAATGAGGAACGTATCATCATCATCGAATCTCTTTCGAGGTAGGCAAAGAGAGTAGAGCGCCAGTTATTTCGCTTATCTACATTCATCAGTCTTTTCATACATGCTCACCGGTTTCGGAAACTCTTGACGTTCCGCCCTTGAGTGTCGGATCGATTTCATCTAGGTATTTGGAGCGTGGTCATCCTCTGCCTCTTCTTGCACACACTTTCGCTTTGTATATCAGTTTCGTCAATCTTTCTTTACTTATCCTTTCTAATAAATGTAACAGTGTTGTTTTATATGATTACACGCCTTCTTTCCGACAAGGGTCCCCGAAGAGGTAAATAGAGGTAGACTGATACAATAACGGCCGTCTGGCCTAGTGATTAGAGTTCCTCACTGCGAAACCTGAGGGTTCGATTACCACTGAGGGCAGATATTTGTGTGATGAACACGAGTATTTGTGCCTAAGTCTTGGATGTCCTATGTATTTATGTATATATCTCTATATAAGTAAATATGTCGTTGTCTAGTTACAATAACACAAGCTATGCTGACTGGTTTCTTAAAACATTATTGTGATCAGCTGTTAAGTTTATTTATAACATATAGAAGAGACAAAGTAATAATAAATATAAACTAACTATAAATAGAATAAATGTCCCAAATCTGTGTCACGCGGAAGGGTGCCAAGAAGACTGGCGGCATTGCCACGTTGTATGGCAATGCTGATTCGCTGAGCGAAATATTCGCCAGCCCTCTTGTCACGGGAGGCCTCAAAGAGTTTCCTCGAGACATCCCTATAAAAATGAAGAGCATCCGGTCCCCACAGCCCTAGAGTTTCGACTCCAAACGCCACAAAAACGTAGTCAAACGTAAAAACGTAAAAACGTAGCTATGCTTAAATTGGGACTATGTCGGGAACGTTAAGAGTACTCGAAACCGACGAGCATGTATGAAGAGACTGATGAATGTGGACGAAGCGAAAGAGGTATGTAAGTCTAGAGAGAACTGGCGCTCTATACTCTCTGCCTACCCCGTTAGGGACTTGGCGTGATGATATGTATGTATGGGACTATGTCAATTTGTGTGGAACTGTCCCTAGGTATTATTATTATTTTGCTGAAGGTCTAAGTTAGATGCAAAACTTTACACCTCAAATATATAACAATGTTCATCTCCTTCATCTTAAGGGCATATTATGAATAGGCGTGATAATAGAAAGATAACTGGTACAACGGCCAAGTAATCGCCCATCATCAATCTCTGGTAGCTATCCAAGGCAAAACTATTACAACTCACCTGTAAATCTCTTAGCAATTAAGCTATAATTGTGATCCAAAGCGCGTGAGACCGCCTACGAGGCACACCACTTTATCTTCCCGTAATTGGATAACGGTACTGGTCTCTATAATTGGTTACAACCAATTAACGATTAAGGTTTATTGTGGCTTATGACTTACAAGACTCATTAAATGGACGACTAGGATTTGTTACGTACATATTTTCATGCCTAGTAGTATCTTTTAGGGATACTTTAGGTGCCAACGTGACAGATGGCGAGTCCATCGCCGTTACTCCAGCACGACTATACATACGCCTTTGAATTGCTTCTCAGACGTATGCAGGTTTCCCTATGATGTTTACCTTCACCGTAAAGCTCGTAGTGTGACTAATCTATTTAACCTTTTTTTAAGGAGAGGATGTTATATTGCCTTATGCTCCAAGAGGGCTCTCAACATAGCAACTAAAATCTGATACGAGAACCGTGTTACAGTAATGTAACGTTGTCAATCCCCCGATCCGATGTAACGCAATAAGCAGACATGTGTTATCAGATTCACCCTAAGGGTGGGGCGAGGGCACGGGACGATATTGTATTATTGTTTATTAAGTTCACATATTTTTTTTATTTACGATACGGATCTGTGATTGGTAAAGCTTGGGAAAATCCACGCATTCCGTTATGCGTGGATTTTTCCTTCTAATTTTCGCACCTTTTCACACAGTTGTGTTGCGGTAATCAAGGAAAGGGTGTGGATTCGTCTTATCTGGTTTGCATTATTTATGTTTTGACGGTCGTCTGGTCTAGTGGTTAGAGCACCTGACTGCGAAACTTGAGGGCGCGGGTTCGAATCCCGCTGAGGGCAGATATTTGTGTGATGAACACATATTTGTACCTTAGTCTTGGATGTCCCATGTATTTAAGTATTTATCTATCTATATAAGTAAAAATATATCTTTGTCTAGTTACCATTACACAAACTTTGTTTAATTTGGGACTAGGTCAATTTGTGTGGAATAAAATTGTCCCAGGTATTTAAAAATACACTTCTTATAGTTGGTTGAAACTTTTGGATTCTTAAGTATTCTTACAGTTACTTCACTATAAAGCTAATGTTGAAAGAGTCTGTGCTTTTATGATTCAAGGCTGTAGTTTCTATACGATATTAGCTGGTATCTCAAAAGGATTCGGAAAAATAAATCACCAAAAAAGCCATGGTGGCCGAGTGGTTCGATTGCCTGCAACAGATTTCGAGTTCGAATCCCGATTCTACAGATGATTCTTTCTGAACTTCAGTACCGTATTTTTAATACCACTAGCTTTACGGTGTGGAGGGGAAAACTGTTGACGTTTGAGAAGAAATTTCAAGACTTATGTCGTATATAGTTACATTTGAGAAATGGTGTTAGACTCGCCATCTCGTTGGCACCTAAAATATATCTGTGGAGGAAAGTAGGTGTATTAGTACTCTGCCTACCTCTGCCTCTGCCTACCCCCTGGGGTACGGCGTAAAGATGTTAATATGTTATTGGACTAGCCGTGTCCCGCGGTTTAAGTTGCGTAAAATTTGATTTCATAGGTACTGTTAGGAATATATTATTCCATTTTTAAATTTCAGCCGTGCAGAGCCGTGGTGGCCGAGTGGTTTGAGCAGTTGCCTAAGACGCAAAGGTCGCAAGTTCGAATCCCGACTGTACCAATGAGTTTTTCTGAACTTAAGTACAGCGATTAGTCACACCACGAGCTTTACGGTGAAGGAAAACATCGAGAGGAAACCTGCATACGTCTGAGAAGAAATTCAAAGGCGTATGTATAGTCGTGCTTGAGTAACGGCGATGAACTCGCCATCTGTCACGTTTGCACCTAATATACCTCTGGCGGAAAGTGGGTGTGTGGGTATTACCTATACACCTCAGCCTACCCCTTCGGGGACCCTTGTGGGAAGGCGTGAGGATATATTATATTATATATTATATAAATTTCAGCTATATTTTGAATAGTTAACCCAAAATTTCGTTTAATTATGTTCAGTCGTTCTCGCGTAGTTGAGTTACAAGCATTTTTATTAAATCAGTAATAAATAAATAATGTATTTATTAACGATTATACTTGAATAAATATATTTTTTTACGTACGTGCATAATTCAGGTCCAATGTAGAAATTTTTCAAACCAGATATCCGGTTGGGCCAGTAAAATGGATGTAGAGGGTCAGATGGTAATATTTTCATGTAAAAATGTGGCCTTCCCATCCGTACCTCAGGAATACCGACCGCAACAATATTCGGAAAAGGTTACAACTCTCCAGCGTGATTATAAATACAAATCGGATGGATCTTCTCAAAAAGGTTTTTTAAATTGCTTTTGGACACAATCTAAGTTTTTCAAGTGAGTTCTTAACGAATTTCTTTACGTACTGACACCAAACTTGCTCCTTTTCAATGATTTAAAAGACACTAAAGTTCAATAAATGGATCAAAATATCATCTATCATAATATCATCATCTTACTACAATAAAGAAGAAATTCAAAAAGGCGTATGTATAGTCGTGCTTGAGTAACGGCGATGGACTCGCCATCTGTCACGTTGGCACCTAATATACCTCTGGCGGAAAGTGGGTGTGTGGGTATTATCTATACACCTCTGCCTACCCCTTCAGGGACCCTTGTGGGAAGGCGTGAGGATATATTATTACTACAATAAAAAGCAAAATTTTGTGAGGATAGAATTGGATGCAATTTGACACAGCCCTTACTAGCCGATTTTTAAGACTTTATATCCTCACGCCTTCCCACAACGATCCCGAAGGGGTTGGCAGAGGTGTACACGTAGTACCCACACACCCACTTGCCGCCAGAGATATATTTTAGGTGCCAACGTGACAGATGGCGAGTCCGTCGCCGTTACTCAAGCACGACTATGCATGCCTTTGAATTGTTTTCCAGACGTATCCAGGTTTTTATAGGTAGCTTTTATGGTGAAGGTGAAGTTCAAAGGCGTATGTACAGTCGTGCTCGAGCAATAGTGATGGACTCGCTATCTGCCAGGTTGGCACCCTAAAATATATGTATCTCCGGCGACAAAAGGGGTGTATGGGTACTACACACCTATGCCTAAACCTTCGGGGACCCCTTCAGGGATGGTGGTATTGTCGGGATGTTAGGATGTTCGGCAAGGCGAGGATTTGATAGTTATATATTTTATTATTTTAAGCAAAAACTAATTGGCTTACAGCTATGTCCTACTTATACTATATACTTACGGTGAGGCATTAGATATAAAACTTACTTGTTAACCAAGAAAAGCGATGCTTACCTGTAATGAGAAATGCATACTTAATTTTATTGTAACGATAATTTATAATAATATATCCTCACGCCTTCCCACAAGGGTCCCCGAAGGGGTAGGCAGAGGTGTATAGGTAATACCCACACACCCACTTTCCGCCAGAGGTACATTAGGTGCCAACGTGACAGATGGCGAGTCCATCGCCGTTACTCGAGCACGACTATACATACGCCTTTGAATTTCTTCTCAGACGTATGCAGGTTTCCTCTCGATGTTTTCCTTCACCGTAAAAGCTACATAAAAAAACCTGGATACGTCTGAGAAACAATTCAAAGGCATGCATAATTTTTGAACATACCATCGAACATTTATTTGTTTTTACTACGACTTACCACTTCTGAACTAATCACTGTACTTACGTTCAGAAAAACTCATTGGTAAAGTTGGGATTTAAACTACTCTGCCACTACGGATTCTATAAATAAAATCATATTATAAATAAAACAAGGTTGTTAACACTTGCTTATCATTGAATATATCTCATAAATAACCTTGAGATAAGGCTAACACATCGCTTGCACGATTTAAACCAGATTGCAGCGAAAGATTTCGCTGGAATTGGCTGTTAAGCCGTGCAGTATCAAGATGCAGACGTTTTGCAAGTATGGTGTGAGTAAAAGTACTTGTGTGCGGAATGAGAAACAGTTTTCCGGTATATAGCACGCTGGGGATACTCCATTACCTCGTATCACAAAGAAGTTGACTCAATAGGTGCCTGAACCGAAGTGTTGTATTCCATTACCAAATTAATAAGAGATGTTTCAGGCGCGATAAAGTCGTGTCTACTAAGTTAATATCCTCACGCCTTCCTATGAGGGTGCCCGAAGGGGTAGGCAGAGGTGTAGAGGGGATAATTTAAGTGCAAATGTGGTAGATGGCGAGACCATCGCCTTTGAATTTCTTCTCGAAATTCTGCAGGTTATCTCTTGACGTCTTCCTTCTCCGTAAAGCTCATGGTGTGACTAATCACTGAACTGTTAAATAAGTTATTAAATCTATATCCCTATAATATATCCCTATAGGGGCCGTGGTGGCCAAGTGGTTTGAGCAGTTGCCTGCGACGCAAAGGTCGCAAGTTCGAATCCCGACTGTACCAATGAGTTTTTCTGAACTTAAGTACAGTGATTAGTCACACCACGAGCTTTACGATGAAGATAAACATCTAGAGGAAACCTGCATACGTCTGAGAAGCAAGTCAACGGCGAAAAATAATAATAATATCATTAATTATTTCAGAAAACATCCATAGAATTAGTAGACACCGACTTAAACATTAAATAAATTATTAAAAATAAACAAATAAATCATAAAATTATATAGCGGCACGCCCTGATACACACACGAGTAAATCCGCAAGGCAAATGTTATCTGTCGCCGTGACAAATAACATCTCCGCTCATACGATAACTGCACTGGTGTGCTCAGGGCGTAATCCCATTTATTTATAGCGCAGATAAATTGTCTTAATCTCAATTTATCGTTTGGCAAACAGTTAGTAAAAAACTTGCGAGACTCGCTATCTTTACGTGTACCCACAAACGTCCCCAAATGGGTAATCAAAAATCTTTTATTCAACGTAAGGGAACACTTATTGAACGTCACATACTTAATGAAAAACTAATCTGTGTAACCCTAGCATACTGGCATCGCTGAGGCTGCTCGTCCCTAGCAGACTGCGACGGGAGCCAAGTCCAAGACTCTTTGGGTCCCAGCTCGCACCAATGTTGCTAAGTTTGCTCCAATAACAAGAGCAGTTAACCTGTTAAACATGGTATCACAGTACACTGTCATTTACACTTGTACATTGGCGGACGCCGGACGCAAGTGTGGGATCGTTAAGAGTACTCGAAACCGACGAGCATGTGTAAAGAGACTGATGAATGTGGACGAAGCGAAAGAGGTATGTAAGTCTAGAGAGAACTAGCGCTCTATACTCTCTGCCTATCCCGTTAAGGACTCAGCGTGATGATAATATGTACGTATGTATGTATGTATGTACATTGGCGGAATTTGTGAGTGTAACTCTTAACCTGTTGTTAGGATCTCTGTAGCTTTTTTTATCGCATTGGGTACCACCTGTCATGATAATATAAGTATGTCAATAAACAACAATAAATAAAATAAAGTTTCCACCGTTTCCAAGAAAAAAACCTGCCAGGAGAAAAATCGTGTAACAAACCCTTTTTCGCCTGAGACATATTTAGATGCCAACTTCAACTGTCGAACATGACTACCTCTAAGGATTTCGACTCAAACGTATTTATACAGGTTTCCTTTCTCACTTTACATCAGGGTTTCCTCTGGAGAGTATTGAGTTCTTCAAGAAGGGTGTGATAACATTCAGCAGGGTTGGCCGCTTACCATGTGGCCGGAAAATCTGAATGATTCAGAACTCTTTGACTCGAACCTACAGTCTTGATTTTCTAGGTGAATAATTGAACCATTCGGCTACTACGGTACTTTGTCCTATTACAACATCTATAGAAGCGTTAAATACAAAACAGATCGTTTTTTTAATGCCACAAGAGCGTCAAACAAGCATACGGCCCACCTGACGGGAAACGGTTACCGTAGCCTATTTACTCTTACGATACCGAAGTATCACTTGCGCTATGCTGTGTTGGCAGCATAATAGGACTAATCCCTCTGCTACCAACACAATATAGTAATCCTCCCCCTCCTCAAGGAGCTCATTACTGTAGACCTTATTCACCGCGTAGGAACACAACACAATAAATTGTGTTATTTGGCCACGGACTTCTATAAGGTGGAGGTCCTGCCCCAGTCGGGCAGCTCCAAATTCGAACGGGAAACCCTCTCTTAGATCTAGTTTAATTTTGAAATTCCGCCTTTGATATTAAAGAACACAGGAAGTTAATTTGATAACTTCAATGTAACTCTGACACATTATGACAGCTATCGTGATAATGTAGATGGAGCAAATTCCTCTCTTGTAGGAACCAACACTACCCAAGTTATATGACTCAAATTCCCTAACGATAATTATATAATTACATTACTTTCGAACTTGCCAAATGAATTGGTACCCTAATACCGAATAAATTAAGTTACAAGTTGGATTACATCCTGAAACACGGTTGTTTGGTACTATAATATCTTTACGCCTTCCCACAACAGTCCCCGAAGGGGTACCCACACACCCACTTTCCGCCAGAGATATATTTTAGGTGTGAACGTAACAGATAGTCGTCCGTCGAGTCCATCGCCATTACTCAAGCACGACAATACGTACGCGTTTTGAATTTCTTCTGAAACGTATGCAGGTTTCCTCTAGATGTTTTCCTTCACCGTAAAGCTCTTGGTGTGACCGGTCACTGTAGGTACTTATGTTCGGAAAAACTCTTTAGTTCGGTCGGGTTTCGAACTGGCAATCTTTGTGTTGTAGGCAACTACTCGAACCACTCGGCGGTTCAGATGATAATGAAGTAGAGGAATATTAATTATGATTATTAATTAATGAGTAGTCTAACTCGTTGAAGTTTCTCCCGTAAATGTGTGAATTTCACGCGTATTGTTGCCTTCGTTACACGTTAATGATTGTTGTAAACTTACTCAGGCGTAATTTCTCACAAGTAATTCTAGCATTCGTGTTGGTAGGGGAAGTAATGCTTGTACTTTAAGTCGTTCTCTGTAATATTATGGCTTACTTTAACAGGTAGAAATTACGTGTTACACTTGCGAGGAATTAAAAGGCACTGCTACTGGGGAGTGTGTTCTTACAACGTTATGTATTGTTTAGTTACCACTAAAATAATCAATAAAAACGTAATTGTAGTGATGAATCACATGACAAAACTTGTGTACGTTGAGATTTAAAAACACTTATGTACATAAAGTGCCTGAGATAACTCTATGGGATAATCCATAGGATACTCCAACTGAAAAAAATTGGAAACGTGCTGGCATATAGCACTTATGTTCAGGCTAATTTTATCTTTGTCACATTATCACTAAAAAAACAAAAATTTACGCTTAAGTAAATTTGAATTAAGAATATACATAATTTATTATTATAAAAGAATATACACAATATTTTATTATAATAATAAGAAATAAATATATTGTAAACAAAAGCATGGGGTGCATGGTGTCAATATTATAGTTAGGAATACATATTTTAATGAGAGGAGTAGAAGTATTATCATTTTGAAAATATTTTTACACAAAAAAAAACATTTTAAAAAAGCACTCCACGCTTTTTCTGGTTTAATTAATCACACTATTCTTAATTCTAATTTACTTAAATGTATATTATATTTTTTGTTAGTGTGGTTTTTCTATAAAAGCGTGTTTTTAGTTCTGTTTTACTATTATTCATATTTTATTTATTTTTATTGAATACTCAAAGGTCAAAAGTCATAAGTATGCCAAAGTTCGACATAAATACGTAACATACTACATTCATATTTATGAAGCTAATAAAAGCGTGTAACAATATTTCGAAACGTTTTGCTGAAACCTGAGGTGAATGAATCAGTAATTTATACAAAATTATCTTTTATACCGATGACAAACTTTCATCTTTTTCAGCTTAAAATGGGGCCGTAAAACCTGAATAACGTTTAGGTTTTATACCTCCAACGTGGCATAAACCGTGGGATAAGTTAGTCTCATTCGTCGTAAAATACGTTCCGTTTATGCCCATATGCGATGTGGAGCATAATATTAGCATACTGATTTATGAAAGATGTTTCAGATAAAAATAAATACTTAACTCTTTCTGCTTATGGAGTACGATGCACTCAGATTGGGAAAGTCTAGAGTACTTGTTTCTCGGGAGCAGGTATGCAAAGACTTATCAATTAGGATGAAGCCAAAGATGTCTCTTTAAATCTACTTACCATTCTGAGGATGCTGTATGTGAATGTAGTCACATACATTATCATTTCTCAAAATTCCCAAAATTTCCCAAATATTCCCAAAATTCTCCGTAAAATTTGAATACTTTAAGTGCGTGTGTACTGTCAGTCAGTATCGCTAGGCTATGGTTGATCAAAAGCATATGGATCTTAAATGATTTTTCAGTGTATTTCCAAGTAGGAGAGGTGGACCCAAACAAATCTCGCGTTAAACTTTTGAACTTACAGAAGAACGCAGCTTAATATTGCTGCTTCAGGGTAATGTCATATTCCTGCAATGGCTTAGGATTCCATTAAATCTATGCCACCAAGCTCCTGGTCTCAACGCTGGTAGCACCTATGCTACCAAACTCTTCATCATGCTGGTAGCACGGCAACTATTCCCATTGCTCGCCTCGACGCCTTCCCGCGAAGCTCCCGGAGGCGTAGGCAGAGATGCGTCGTAACATACCCTCTTTTCGCCAGAAATGTATTTAGGTGCCAATGTAACAATCGGAATTCGAACCAGCAGTATTTTGCTTCACCATAAACCTCAAAGAAAATACGTGTTTTTTATATTCATTATTTGATTGATTATTTGAGATGAAATTTTGAACTGAATTTAAAAAATAATAGCTATTTAATATTCTCACCAGAAATTGTGATAGCCAATTGTTCATTAATATTTCAGACGTAACGTAATGATCCTTAAAGTGTATGTATAAAGTTGTCTTTACAACCGAATTGGATCGACATTAAGCAACCCTCTTAAGCACGAGGTAATTAAGCGATCCTAGCACCAAACTGAACTCCATAAAATCTTATTAACGTCTTACACACAAACTCTCTTTGTTTTATGAATCATCATTAAATTTTGACATATTCTCATGGAGACATTAAAAGTTATGCGCCACGCTTCTATCCCGAGAGTAACGTACTACCAATATTGTACTGTCACTGCTTCTCAATATTGTTATTTATTGTCTTACCCTAATCAAGATGACAAATGAGGTGATGTCCAATACTTGGTCTTTACATACAATTTAAACTTTGCATTTTTTATGCCGTGGTGTCCGAATCGCTCGAATGGACAGATTATTTGAATGATGGCCACACATGGCGATGAATTGCTTCCCTTTGTAAAGAGTTTATATGTAAGTTCAATCTTTTTCTACCCCTAAAAGGGAACAAATGTTAAAAATGGATACCAGGGAGTTTGTTCCGGAGTTTCTTCTCCTAACAGGTTTTTTTTTGGAAACGATGATAGATTTGTTTTTTATTTAGTGTGTGACGTTCAATAAGTGTTCCCGATGTTCCTTACGTTGAATAGCTATAACAAAAAAGTTCAAAAACTGACTGCACCAATGAGTTATTCTGCATTTAACTACTATGGTAAATTACACTACGAGCTGAAAATATGCGAATGAAATACATCGAGAGGAAACCTGCATACGTTTAAGGAGAATTCAAAGTCTTTAGTCGTGCTTGACGAACGGCGATGGACTCGCCATCTGTCAATCAAAATTATACCTTTATTCGGGGCTGCTTTGGTCGATTTATAATTCGTGTATGACATGTGTCAAATTATCAAACCATAAAGCGAAGCAGGTGACATAGACGCTACATTTATTATTATAAACAAATCAACATTTGGAATTTGACAGAGCTCCCTAAATATTATTAGATAACTACGTCAATTGGTGTCTAGTTTCCATAATACAATCTAAGTTTAGCACCAGATTAATTTGTAGGGAACTGTCCCAAGACATTATATATATACTTATTTTATTTACTTAATATTATAAAGCGGGAAAGATTTGATTGTTTGTTCGTGTTGAATAGGCTCCGAAACTATTTGACCGATTTGAAAAATTCTTTCACCATTGGAAAACTTGAAGAGCTTGACCTTGAGTGACAGGCTACATTTTGTTTTATAAAAAAAATCTTATGTCCACCCGTGCGAAGCCGGGACGGACCGCTAGCTGTGTATATATAACCATATACTGGAAAATATTTTGATATAAATGTATCTTTGTTTAATGTTCACCAAAATGTGTGGTATTTGAAGCTCATTCCAAAGTCCCTAGGTAAATAAGAAATACAACCCAATTTATATACCTGAGTATAAATAATACACCTTTGCACACCTAAGTATATAATCAATAAAGATCAAGGAACACGTTCACAAAGAAAGGGAAAGAATTATTATCACAAAGGGAGTTCGTTTAAAACAATGAATATGAATTAAAGGTAGATAAAGCCGGGTCCATAAACAAACTTGATCTTGTCATAGCACTTAATGAAATTAACAAAACATATTTTTGATGATGTAATTGATAAAGCTTTTTTTCGAACAATAAATGTCATTTACTTGTCTTCTTCCTTATGATATATGTAATTTAACTCGCAAACCGCTTGTCAAATATCAATAATTCTTGTATCTTTCATGTATTTCACACAATGATAGCCTAGTTTAGCGATGTTCCCCGGCTTCACCCGCGATAAATTGGTAGTATATATAATATAATAGCAAATAATGCAACTATTATTTTTGCAAACATAACTTTACCACTGAGATTTGTTTTGGGATTTTCATAGTTAACATCTTCACGCCCTCCTACAAGGGTCCCCAAGGGGAAGGCAGAGTGTGCGGGTGCTTCCTAAATCCGTGGTGGCCGAGTGGTTCGAGCAACACAAAGATGAGATTTTCTGAACTTTTGTACAGTACCTAAGTAATTGGTCACACCACGAGCTTTACGGTGAAGGAAACATCGAGAGGAAACCTGCATACATCTGAAGAAAATTGGAAGGTGCTTGAGTAACGGCAATGAACCTTGCCATATGTCACGTTGAAACCTAAATATACACAGCTCTATCTACCCCTTCGGGGACCATTGTGTATATATATCCTCACGCCTATATATATATATATATGCTAAATGATGTTATATACTTAGTATGTACCCAGCTTAAAATGTGTTAAAAACAGTGGTTAAAGGTATGAAAAAGCACGCGTGAAATTGCTTTGTAATATGTTTATTTTGGGTACAACTTAAAGAGAAGCTTATGACTATGTGTGTAAGACTCAACATCATTTATTCAATATCTTGTTGGAATAACTAAACTTTAGCGTTTCTTTGATGTCTCATCAGCTGTAACATCAGTTTTTACCCTGTGTTACCATTCGCGGGGAATTTAACAGTTCATATGCCCTGGTAAGTATATTACGAGGTTGTTGACTTAGCTGCGTTCTTTCTTTTCCTTTGTGTATTGTGGGAAAACTCATTATGTTTCTACGTTGGCGCTGAGTGTGTAGCTGAGCACAATGATTCGGCTGCTTAATCTAGGCACTGCAAGTCTAGTACTTCTAAACTAATCGCAGATTATTTTTTGTCATCAGTTCTCTATATGTATATTGCAGAAATATATTTATCCTCTTAGAGCAGTTGTTCGAGTAATTTCCTGCAACACAAAGACTGCAAGTTCGATTCTCAGCTGTAGGTACCAATGAGTTTTTCCGAACTTAAGTACAATGATTAAGTGAGTGAGTACGAAACCTGCATACGTTCGAGATGAAATTCAAACACGTATGCACAGTTATGCTTGAGTAACGGCGGTGGACTCGCCATATGACACGTTGGCACCTAATATACCTCTGACGGAAAGTGGGTACAGCCTACGCAGCTCTGCCATACTCTTCGGGGGCCCATGTTTGATGGAGTGAAGTTATATCTGTATGTATATCCTCTAGTTATATACAGACACAATATCAAACTAGCGGTGCATTTTCATACAATATGTAGATAATGTAAGACAAGATGTTTCTCGCTCCACGCTGCAAACTTCGCCCCTATATCAATAATGTATTCTACAAACAAAGTTACACGCCACACACCCGCTGAAACTTGCAAAGCAACTATGATTTCTTACCGCGCATATCGGTGTTCCGTGCAAGGTATAAATAACCAAACTTCAGCCAAACTCTGCCTTAAGATTATTACATTATCGGATGTTTGCTTTGTCTCCAAAACTTTTCACATTCCTAAATTTTTTAAGCAAAATTACTTGCGCTTTTTGGCTTTAATCTGCTGGCTAGCAAGAGTAACCGCGGATATAAAATATGTATACATATGTATGTATATACATACAGAGTAACTTAAACTGGCAAAAACGGTAGAATACACCTACGAATATGAACTAATTGAAAGAGATTTGAAAGTCTGGAAAGCACTCTACTTTCTTCACTTTCTCGGAACTCTAGCAGTGATTACATACATAAATACATATCATCAGTCCCTAACGGGGTAGGCGAATAATATAGAGCGCCAGTTCTCTCTAGACTTACATACCTCTTTCGCTTCGTCCACATTCATCAGTCTCTTGATACATGCTCGTCGGTTTCGAGTACTCTTGACGTTCCCGTCGTTGAGCGTCCGATAGATTTGATCCAGGTAGTTGGAAGCAGTGACAACTACCGTCAACATATCGTATTGCAAGTGAAGGTGCATTTGGGATAAACGGGCAACCACACCAAAAGGTACGTCGTCCAGTTCGTTAAAATATATATAATATAATATAATAATGCCGCGATCTTCTTAACTACTTTATACAAATGAACATTAGCAATAAGCCTAACCATAATTGTATGTTAATTTGTTGCCAACATAAAAAAAAATCCATCTTATTATTATACTAGGGGTAAATTTTTTTATAAAAGAAAATATAGCCCATGTGAGTATAGCTTGCCAATGGTGAAATATTTTTTCAAATCAGTCCAGTAGTTACGGAGCCTATTCAATGCAAACAAAAAATCTCTCCTCTTTATAATATAAGTAAAAAAAATATATATATCCCCACGCCTTCCCACAAGGGTCCCCGAAGGGGTAGGCAGAGGTGTATAGGTTGTACCCACACACCCAATTTCCGCCAGTGGTATATTAGGTGCCAACGTGACAGATGGCGAGTCCATCGCCGTTACTCAAGCACGACTATACATACGCCTTTTGAATTTCTTCTCAGAAGTATGCAGGTTTCCTCACGATGTTTTCCTTCACCGTAAAGCTCGTGGTTTGACTAATCACTGTACTTAAGTTCAGAAAAAACTCATTGTTACAGTCGGGATTCGAACTTGCGACCTTTGCGTCGCAGGCAACTGCTCGAACCACTCGGCCACCACGGCTTTTATTATATACAAATATCTTTATATATTCCTAAGAGAAAAACTGCATACGCCTGAGAAGAAATACAAAGGCGTATTAGTTGTGCTTCAATAATGGCGACGGACTCGCCTTCTGTCTCGTTAGCTCCCAAAATATATCTCTGGCGGAAAGTGGGTGTGTGGGTACTACCTATACACCTCTGCCTACCCCCTTCGGGGACCTTTGTGGGAAGGCGTGAGGATATATTATTTAATTATTTTCCTCCCGCTCCTAATGTACAACTATATCGAATTAAAGTGAGCCAAAATATTGCTGTCAGCTGTCGCACATTCTCTTGAGGGAGGTGCGCAATAAAATGTTGATGAAGGATCCTTTGAAGCCGCTCATTTGTTCAGACGTGGCTCCGACATGAGAGGCGCATCTGCACCCGAGCGGAAATTTGTACAAAGACGTTTTAAGTGCGCATTATCGTGTTTAGTTCTGATGTTAGCAAACACTGCTTATTTTCTTAATATCGTTCGCCCTCTCACGTGCCTACACAATCACATGAGCTAAAATGTACCAAAATGAAAATGACGTAGGTACAATTTTGAATCGAATATGAATGAAAATCCTATATTTTTTAATATTTTTCATAATATTATAAGTGTTTTCTTTTCATTCGTGTTCCATGCAAAAACTACTATACTACAACTACAACGGCATTGAATGGCGGACTGATAGGATGGCTGAGGATATGTATGTAAATTCAAATTGAAATGTAGGTTTATATATTTATCGCAGTAATGTTTGTTTACTCACAATGATTTCAAATTATAATAATAATAATAATATATCCTCACGCCTTCCCACAAGGTCCCCGAAGGGGTAGGCAGAGGTGTATAGGTAATACCCACACACCCACTTTCCGCCAGAGGTATATTAGGTGCCACCGTGACAGATGGCGAGTCCATCGCCGTTACTCAAGCACGACTATACATATGCCTTTGAATTTCTTCTCAGACGTATGCAGGTTTCCTCTCGATGTTTTCCTTCACCGTAAAGCTCGTGGTGTGACTAATCACTGTACTTAAGTTCCGAAAAACTCATTGGTACAGTCGAGATCCGATCTTGCGACCTTTGCGTCGCAGGCAACTGCTCGAACCACTCGGCCACCACGGCTCGTTTCAAATTGGAATTACAAAATCAACCAAAGACATTTTCTGAACGTAAGTACAGTGATTAGTAACACCACGAGCTTTACGCTGAAGGACAACATCGAGAGGAAAACTTCATACGTATGGAAACAAATTAATAAAATTACATATGCTTGAGAAACAGCGATGGACTCACCGTCCGTCAAGTTGACACCTAAAATATAATTTCGCTGAAAAGTTTTTTTACATTTAAGTAAGTAAGGAAATACTACGTTGCATTTTTTTTTAATAAAGATTGTTACCTAAATTTCTATCCAGTCCTCAAATTTCGGTACACAGATTTTGTGAGAAGGACTAAAGAAGATATTTTCTGTATGTTTTTTTTTCTATACCGTAATATGTGTGCGAGCAACCTCTCCGCTACATAAAATATGAGCACTCAAAATTCACTTTTCACCCGCGTTTCGCCAATCACAAAGTTGGGAGACGAGTGAAGCATAACAGCAAGGTGGGGCTCAGACAAAATAAAACATTCATCAAATTAACACTGATTGTCAAACTTTTCGATTGCTACGTAATTGTTTAATTGCATTAACTTTATTGACGAAGCGCTCTTGTTTTTTCCTCAATTCGTGAAACCGTTTCACGGAAAGCCCTTTGTATAGTTTAAACTTGAAGGGATGGTGAATATAAAGGGATGTTTTCACTCGATAGAGGAAAGATTTTCAGGTCTCCTTTGGAAGCGAATATAATAAGACGCGAGGAAACAAAGCACTTTTCTTTTTCAAGAGAATGGGCAAAAATCTGAATAATGTTGATTTATTTCACGAAATAACGTCCACACTTCACTTTGGAGCTTTGTATCTGAATGCGTGTGCACGTTAAGTGGTTAAAACGGTGCTTGGGACCATTTTGGGAGACAATTTATAGGCTGAATATGCCGTGTTCTGTGCATGTTTTAACAATCTTTCAAAACAATGAGAAGAGAATAAATCAATCTACGTATATGCTACTTTGAGAGTACTTTTTGTGGTGTTTGAGCCTTAATCTCCAGGGTGTGTACCGATGCTTATTTGGCAATAAATATAGCCTTCTACGTCCCCCTGCTGGGCAAATACATCTATCCACTCTCTCCGCCCCCTGCGATTGAGCATTACTTCCAATATTTTCAGCTGCATGATATATTATCATGTATCATCGCAGGATCCCACATAAATTGAACTTCCTTTATCTAGAACTGCTCTATATACCAAAATTGCAATGCAATTATTATAAAAATATTCAATAAAAACACCTACCTACGGAAAATATGCCAATATTGTGTGGCCGATCTCGCGATTCGACTATGTACATTTAAACATCACATTATGTAACAAACCGTGTTCTCCATTTCATTATTACTTCGTTTCATTTCATTATTATTTCATTTCATTTCATAAGAAACGATTATTTCATGTCGTATAATATCTGTATTATTTTAATATTAATTTTGGGAACCACTGACTTGTTTCGACGCTGTGACGGTGGCTGTAATAATTGGAAGCTATTTGATATGTATCACAAGTGATTTATGACGTGAATAACTGTGCCTCGCGGCTTCGTCTACGTTAAATTTGATAGTACATATGAAAAGAGCGGTGGTGGCGAGTGGTTCGAGTAGTAACCCGCAACACAAATGTTGCAAATTCGAGTCCTGAAAGTACCAATGAGTTTTTTCTGAAAGTAGCTTTACGATGAAGTAAAGCATCGAGAGGAAACTTGCATATGATTGAGAAGAAATCCAAGAGACGTATGTATAGCTGTGCTTGAATAACGGCGATATATGGATGGATGGATCTGTCACGTGGGCACTTGAAAAATATCTCCGGCGGAAAGTGGGTGGGTGAGTACTACGTCACACCTCTGCCTACCCCTTCGGGCACCCTTGTGGGAAGGCGTGGAGATATTATATTATTCACTGGGCCGCTCCATCCAAAATAAACGAGAGAACTTAATGCAAACATATTTTTCAAATCGTATTCGAAGTTCCCGAGACGTTCGTTCGTCCTTGACAATATTAGAAATTCCGGATTATCGGAATTATTGTCTTCTTGGCACCGTGAGATACCGGTTTGGTAAAATGCTTATCTATATAAATAATGGCAATTATATTTAATTTATAATAAGAATTGTATAATTGTTTTATGAAATATTGTACGTCCAGACTGGACTAACTGTTGTGTCTTAGTACCTACTTCCTAACCACCACAATGTACACAGTTATTACAATAAAGAACTTACTTACTTACTTACTTACTTACTTACTATATTTAGCTTTACTAATGTGTTTTGCTTATTGTCGAACGTTTTCACTTAAAAATATCCGAGCATAACCACGATTACCTTAAGTAAATCCCTCAATAAATTTCATTAACGTGACGCTTGCATTTATATTCTATGACTGCACCTAATCAAATTAAATGTGTAGATTAAACAGAAGCTCCATAGTACATATAAATAAGGTCCTAGTGCTATAAGGCTTTTTAAAGATATAGCAAAAAGGTTGGTCGACATCACAGGAGACCAAAGAGCTGGCAGCTACCTCGGACAAAGAATTAGCCTAGCTATTCAAAGGGGGAACGCTGCCAGTATCTTCGGAACCCTGCCTAAAGGGACTCCTTTTAATTATATATATTTTTTAATTATTATACTATATTTTTGTAAGGTTTTTAGTTTTAAGTTCATAAACAAAAGTTGTAGTAGTATATATTATAATTAATAAAACTGTCAGTTAATTAATTTAAATAAGTACATTGCCTCACGTGGCAGGAAGAGATAGTAGAGCGCCAGCTCTCTCTACACTTACAGATTTCTATCTTTTCATTCGAATTGATCGGTCTCTTCATAAAGGACAGTTCCAGTACTCTTGACATTCTGATCCTGCCCATAGCCTAGTCAAAAAGACTTAACATAACACTTAAGAATTCCGGCCGCAAAGAGGGATTGTCCCCAGATATAAATCAAATGGAGTGTCCTACGTGTCGTGAGCTCGTGACGTATCACGCCGCCTTTGAGCAGCCGAGCTCGTTGGCTCAGCGCCAGACTGTGTCGCTTTGGATTATTTCGTCTGTCTCTTGGTGTGCCACATCTAGCGTTAAAAGATAATATCACCGCCAAAGATATACGTGCGTCTTGAATTCTAAACTATAATATATCCGAAAAAATGTAATGGAAAAAAATGTGAGGATTTTTGACGCAGAAACTACTGAACGGAATAAGTATGAAATTTGGCACAGGGATAGATTTA
>JACCPG010006853.1:0-20331 GCA_016069955.1 Drepana arcuata | reverse complement strand
ATATTTCTCGTAGATTTTCTTTACCGTAAAGTTGGAGATATGACGAATTCTATAAAACTCTTTGGTACTTGTCGGGGTTTCGATCTGAGCCCTTGATTTCACTGTTCTGCATTTAAAACATAACATAACCTCACGCCTTCCCACAAGGGTCGCCGAAGGGGTAGGCAGAGGTGTATAGGTAATACCCACACACCCACATTCCGCCAGAGGTATAATAGGTGCCAACGTGACAGATGGTGAGTCCATCGCCGTTACTCAAGCACGACTATACATACGACTTTGAATTTCTTCTCAGACGTATGCAGGTTTCCTCTCGATGTTTTCCTTCACCGTAAAGCTTGTGGTTTGACTAATCACTGTACTTAAAACATATAATATATATATATACCAGTTATGTTAATATTATTTCTTCGCTCATTCGACAGCTGTCAAGTTAGGGTATTTCCAACTAAGTTATAGCTGCTTAGTTTCCAACTAAGCAGTTTCGATATAATATATAAGTATGGTCAAGTTGGTCCAGTGATATTATCACAACTTACCGTCTCTTTTCAAGTTTTATGTTAACATGTTTTTGTTATATTAACCGACCATCCCAGGTTTCGGGTTCGATTCCCGCACTGAACCGAATGTGCTTACTAGTATATTACAATATAGAGACCAACTTTAGTATGTTAGTATGATACCTACTAACATACTAAAGTTAGACTAGTCTAGGTAGTTAGTAGTTAGTACGACTACCTAGTAACTTTAGTAACATAAAGCTTCAAATGAGACCTGATAATAATAAATAATAATAATAAATATTAATAAATAATAAAATGGTTGCCTGTAAAGTCGGTTTTACGGGCGAAGATTTTACGTGACAACGTCTTTTTCTCGGTAGAATATTTATTGATATGAATATAATTAAATTGCGCAATAGGAACAAGGAATTGAATGAAAATAAGAATTGCACAAATTTTAACTATAGAAATATATTTTGTTTTCGGTGACTCATCGTAACGTTACCGGGCGTTACACTTTTTCATAAGTGACTCCCAGCCGCAACCTAATTTAAGACGTTGTCACGTCAATAAATAGTAATCTATCATCACAGACAGGTGTATAACCGCTAATAAGCCGGATATAGTGCTGATAGATGATAGCGCCGCACAATGATTGTGGATATAACTGTCCCGCATGATGGGAATCTCGTGAAATCGGAAAAAGACAAACAAATAAAATATTTGGACTTGGCTCACGAGATTCTCAGCATGTGGGATGTGGACTCTGCAATCATTGTGCCGATAGTAAAAACGGCCAATGGCCTAATGGCAAAGAGCCTCGACCAACACCTCAAGAGGCTCTCGTTAGACAGTTGGATCAAGTGCCTGACGCAGAAAGCAGTACTGCTCGAGACGGCACGTATTGTGAGGAGATTTCTTTCTCTGGGACCCTAACCACCGGTACCTTGGACCCTAATCCCGATACCGGTGGGCCCCTATATTTTATATTTTTAAATATGTTTTTATATATATATTTAAAAATGTAATCTATGAGATGCATTTTAAATAAAGAATAATAATAAATACTCATGATTAGGCTGTGTATGTTTTACATTAGAAATTCAGACAGTGAAAGTACATCGCCTGTGATCTCTAGACATACAAACCTCTTTCGCAACATCCACGTTCATCAGTCTCTTTATAAATACTGATCAATATTGTGTTCTTACAACGTTTGTATCCTAGAGTTTGAATCATAGGTTTCCACTCCCTCTTCTGCCATACTCCATAATCATTTTCATGTATATTTTTAACTTATCCTAGGTGTGGCGCCCTCCACCCTGGCGATCAGTTACTGGCGTTTGACGACCACGTGATTGACGGGAATAACTACACAGCCGAAGAGGTCATGTGCTACTTGGAGAATTGCGAGGGAGGCTTCACTAGGCTCCACGTTGCGCCGCGACACGTGCTCGCCCATGGCGGAAGGTTTACAAGAGGTGAGAACGATTCAATATCATCTAATATGAATATATATCTAGTAAGAAGCCCCGGCTTTGCCACACCAAGAGCCTTATGGTAATGAAAACCATCGAGAGGAAACCTGCATATGCTCGATGAAAAGGCGTATGTATAGACATGTTTCAGTAATGGCGATGGACTCGCCATCTGTCACCGTGGCTTATAAAATATATCTCTGGCGGAGAGTGGGTGTCGAGGCTTGTGAGAAGACGTGAAGACATTATATATATTATAATAAATAGAAGCTTTTCTTCAACATCTCTACCTACCCAGTGAGGAGCTCAGTGTGCTGATATATGTAAAAATGTACCTATGAAAAATGAGTTTTTCCATAAATATATATTTGAAAGGCACACAAGGCACGATCGGAGTGGGGTGTCTCGATGACTTAACTTAATTCTTCTCTTGTCCCGAGGCAAGATTAAGTAAAGTACTGGTGTAAGTCTTGAGCTGGGGCGATAGCTAATCGTCAAGATTTTTCTTTCAAAAACGACAATGAAATATTTTTACCGGGTTAGTTTTCTATACTTTCAGTTAGGAATATTGCCTCTATAAAATTTTCTATCGTTTTCTATCAAAGTTTTAATAGAAAAAACTATATCATGAAGCCATCACCCGCAATAAAAAAACGTGTTAAGAAACCAAATTATGGTTTGCAAAATGTACAGCTTTTCTAAAAAAATATAAACATGAACAACATGACATGATCCTAAGCCCTTCAGTCAGTAGCATACTGAATAATTAACGAAACTAAAAATGAACTCTATACAGTAAAATCACGTCAAATGTATTTACAATTGTTCTGCTTCCCAAATCTCTAGTCATATTATTCGCAATTCCCACGCTTAAATAAACACTAAAGTTAACTAACTCAAAACCTCCCAAACTTAATCTAAAATGTTGATGGAAAACTTAACTTCCTCATTAATATTTAAGGCTTAAGCACGGCGGCAGTGACGCTATATTTTAAATTACGTCATTAAACCTAGTATTAGATTATCACAGTATATTAATTATGATATAAACTCCCGTAACTCATCAAAATGTCGGCAATAATGCCTGTCACTTGGGCACCAGTTATTAAACGGGTCATATTAACATGAAACTTAGCTCGTATGCTCAAAGAGCAACTTCTTATATATGTAACAAACCTCGACAGCTTATATGGAACAGGTAGTTATTCAAGTTTCAGCTTCAGGAAATGTAAAACAACTTATTTCCCATGCCATTTCTACGTCTTTGTTAGATATTTTTGTTATATAGTTTGTTTTGTTATATAACGGCTGGACCGATTTTAGTGAAGTTTTCTGCGTGTGACTTCAAGGGGAGTTGAGAATGGTTTAGATTCACAAATGGATCCGATAAGTGGCGTAGCGATCGTGTTTCGGGTAGGGAGAAGGATAACAAATGTTGGGTGATCGAGATCATCGATAAGTTTTAATGCAACGCAAAGTAGGTATACTAGTCCCATTCCCGTCATTACCTTAAGCCGTGCTTGAGTAATGGCGATGGACTAGCCATCTGTCACGTTGGCACCTGAAATGTATCTCTGGCGGAAAATGGGTGCACTACCTATTCACTTCTGCCTACCCCTTCGAGGACAATTGTGGGAAGGCGTGAAAATATGATATATTTATTTTAATAAACAAACAAACATCGCGCTCACATCCAGCCAAAATCAACCATTCACGAAAATTAATTATAGTCTATTGTTACAGAAAACTCTATATCGGGTACATCGACCCTTAACCCGAAGAAACATCGTCAAAGGAACTATAGACAAAGCTCGATGCCGAAACTAGGCTCGCAGGATGATTACGGTAAGGGACAAAGGGGTAAATCCGATAACTATTGCCATTACCGACTTGATTGATTCTCTCCACCGCTCGCCCTTTTGTGTGATTACATTCTACCTGTTGTTGTTCCGTGCAAAATAATCGCACACTTTTCCTTCTAGTTCATAATACACGACAATGGTAGCTATTTATTTAACCCGATTACGTTAATAACGTCTTTAGCAACCCTTACCCGTCAATAGCAAAATCTTTTGTATAAGTTTGGCAACAGCACCTGCGAATATGAACATCTGGACATGCGGAAAAAAAATGGCATGTCATTATCTTTATAAAAACCTACACTCGTACGAAGCCGGGTGGGCAGCGAGTTGAGGAACCAACATACGTTTGAGAAGAAATTAAAAGCATATGCATAGTCGTGCCGGAGAAACGGCGATGGACTCACCATCTGCCACGTCGGCACCTATCTCTGGCAGAAAGTGGGTGTGTGGGTACTACCTAAACAATTTTACTTACCCCTTCGGGTACCCTTGTGGGACGGCGTGAGAATATATTATTATTTAAATGTACAGAAGTAATTTCAGTCACTAAACTTTCTGCATCAATATTCAGGGATCATGCGATATTACTTACATTAAATACCTTAGAAGTCGTTCGAGAACTCTCGAAAGTTACCTTATGATAATACGCAGATCCAAATTAAAACGCCTGTAATGTAATTAAATGCTCGTGAAGTGGGTCAGAGCACTTCAGTTTCGATCACCTTCTACAGAACAAGTGGTTTCTGTATTGAAACTAAACACTAAGCGGAAATGTCTTGTAACAGAAGCTTTTCTAATCTTAAATGCTCATTACTGGGCTATTCTCGTCTTCGAAGATTTTTATTCAGCGAGTTTAATGTTTCGTTTGTCTTTTTGACCAAGCTATTTGTAACTGTAACATGATCTAATATTATCTAATTTCGTTTAATGTTGTAGGTAATGTTTTTTCTCGTACTAAAGAAAGTGTGTCTTTTTGACAATAGATCGATCAATTAATTACAACAGAGGCAACTGAAATGGACTTAAGATTAAGTACTACTTATTATCACGCCGAGTGCCTAATGGGGTAGACAGAGAGAACATCTCTTTTGCTTCATCCACATTCATCCTCTCGTTTTCGCCAGTTCTTTTGCGGATTCGATCTGAGATCGTTACTCCGCACATTTTTCGATGAGATCGCATCTCAACTGCATTTATGCCATTTTCATGCTTCGTCTGACATACCCAGGATTTGTAGCCGATATCAAAATAACTATAAATGTAAACTTGTAAAAAACACAAGTATATGGGAAGATAGGTAGGACGTAACGGATTTCCCGTTCGAATTTGAAGCTGCCCGAACGGGACAGGACCTTCACCTTATTAAAGTCCGTAACCAAACCACATTTTTTTTTGTTCTGTGTTCCTACGCGATAAATAAGGTTTCCAAAAATGAGCTCCTTGGGGAGGGGGAAGATAGTTATATTGTATTGGCAGCAGAAGGATTTGTCCCATTATGTTGCCAACACAGTATAACTCTCCGAACATAGGGTGGCTATCGTTATATAATCGTTAGCGTAAATAGGCTACGGTAACCCTTTTCCATCAGGTGGGCCGTATGCTTGTTAGCCACTCTTGTTGTATAAAAAAAATCTGTCTAAATTTTATATAGGAAAAAGATTGCAAATTCTAACACTGACAGTCTGTAACAATAAGTTTTTCTGGATCTGAGTACGGTTATAAACCACAAAACGAGGTTGACGGATGAAAGAAAACTTCATTTGCATACTTTTAGGCATAACTTGGACAATGTTTGTCTGTCTATGTTGGTACTAGCCTTATGTTAATTTCATACTCCACTCCCCCATCCTCATAGTTAACGACATCGACCTGTTCTTTTGTGATCGGAGTGAATTCACAGTGTTCTTTTTATTATTCGTTATAGCTACTTTAGTCATTTATGGCATATGTAGGTACTAATCCGAATTATTATGTATACAGAAAGCTGCGAAATTTATGATCGTATTGAAAATATGTAACTTTTATATGTGAGACTGATTGAGTATTTTTTTTTATACAACAAGAGTGGCAAACAAGCATACGGCCCACCTGATGGGAAACGGTTACCGTAGCCTATTTAAACTCACGATACCGAAGTATCACTTGCGCGTTGCCACTCTGTGTTCGGAGAGTTATAGTGTGTTGGCAGCATAATGGGTTTAATCCCTCTGCTACCAACACAATGTAACAATCCTCCCCCCTCCCCAAGGAGCTCATTACTGGAAACCTCATTCACCGCGTAGGAACACAACACAAAAAATTGTGTTATTTGGCTACGGACTTCTGTAAGGTGGAGGTCCTGCCCCAGTCGGGCAGCTCCGAATTCGAACGGGAAACCCGTTATGCCCTATCTCTCTTAAAATTTTAATTGTGTTAAATAAATAAAAAAAACTTCAAAGACGTTTGTATAGTCGTGCTTGCGAAATAGTCGGTCATGCCATCAGTCACGGTGATACCCCTTCTGCGAAAAAATGTTACATCTCTGCCTACCCCTTTAGGTTGATAGCGATAGAGAAGATACATCAAATTAACCAATATTACGTATTTTTTAATCCAACAGATAGTCAACAAAACTACATGAGCATGGGAGTCTGTCGGACAGAATCTCTCAATATACAGCTGGAGGTCCCTCCGGGGCACAGTTGCGGCCTGGCGGTGCATGAAGACAATGCGATGCTAGTTATATCTCATGTGGCTGCGCAGTCGCCGGCCTATAGGTAATTATTATTTATTGTCGTTCAACGTTATTGTCGTTAACGTCGTTATTGTCCTTAATGTCGTTAACGTCGCTTTTGTAGTTAACAAGTCGTTCCGTGGTGGCTGAGTTGCCACTTGTAACGCAAAGAAATTTTGAATCTATCGTTACTGTTGAGTTTCTTAAACTTAAGTTCATTGATTAAGTACACCACAAGCTTAATGGCGAAGGAACCAACGAGAGGAAAACTAATATAAGAAATTCAATGATGTATTTATATAGAATACCTTGAAAAAAGACGATGGACTCACCATCTGCTACGCTCGCACCTATCACAGGCAAAAGATGGTGCAGTTACCTTTGCATATGCCTTCGGGGATAGGCAGAGGTGATATGATGCATATGCCTTTGCGAAGGCTTGAATATATGTATTAAATATTCATGCAAACGTAATTAACTCTGATTCTACCTAGTAAGGCTACATCAAGCGACATTTACTGACATTTACAAAAATACGTTCTTAATTCAGCCCAAGAACTGCGTTGCCTTTGAAGAACTTTTTTTTTTTGTATTGTCTCTCGTAGCGTGAGTTCCGGGAACTTTTGCTACTTAACCGGTCAATGGCGAGACCTAGGCCTCCAGCCAACACCTTTGAAGAACTCGGTCGGTATGGCTTATATAGGCAGCGGTATCACTATATGTTAGCCGTAATGAGGTACTGAATGACGCACAAAAAGGCTTCTATGAAAACAAGACGGAGTGGTTATTTGATACAGTGTTTTCATTGGCAATTTTTGATATCATACACTTTTTAATACGATATCTATGTAGTGGTGTGACTATCTTAGCATAAGAGATAAATAGACTCCGCGTTGATTGATGTAAACTCAGAAGAAATTAAGGTAATCTTTAGGTAATCTCTAAATTAAGGAACATATCTCGCTCAGAGAATCAGCATGGCTATCCAGCGTGGCAGTGCAGCTAGTCTTCTTGGCACGCTGCCTCAGGATACCGATTTGGGACAAATATTTTATCTGTAAGAGTTAGTTTCAACTGTTCTTTGTAAATATGATTAATACATACATACATACATATCATCACGCCAAGTCCCTAACGGGGTAGGCAGAGAGTATAGAGCGCCAGTTCTCTCTAGACTTACATACCTCTTTCGCTTCGTCCACATTCATCAGTCTCTTCATACATGCTCGTCGGTTTCGAGTACTCTTAACGTTCCCGTCCTTCAGAGTCCGATCTATTTGATCCAGGTAGTTGGAACGTGGCCTTCCTCTAGGAATATGATTAATTGTTGTTAATAAATAATAAACAACAAAAAGGTAATCTTTTAAAGTCTACAATTAACTGCATTATTGCACGTCTATACATTCATTGTTATTTTTTTCAGATCTGGCTGCTTACAAATAAGAGACAGAGTCATGTCCATAAATGGTCATGAAAATTTAACTATGGATGTAGCCAATGAGATTCTGCAAAGAAGGAACGATTCTCACAATGCTAAATATTTGACTCTCAACGTGGAGTTTAGTATGCCTAATGCTATAGAAGCTTCAAGTGGCGTATTTAATGTGAAACTTGCTAAAACTACCGCTGGACTTGGTGTTACAATTACGGGTATGAGTTTCAATTGTTAATTACATTGAACAACGAAGTTTCAATGCGGCACAGTTAGCTTAACCTAGAGATTCTAACAATATGCGCTCTAAGATATTACTTCAATAAGATATTGAACCAAATACTAAAGTAGAGGAGAGAGGAGCGCTAGTCCTTTATAGCGTCGCTTTATTCGCTTTCATCTAATATCTGCTTACATGCTTTCCAGTTCCTAGCACTCTTAAGGTTCCCATTGTTCGATAGATTTGGTCGAGGTAGTTATTACGTGGTCTTCTTTTAGCCTTCAACCAGATCTTATCGCATTTTATCAGTTTTGCAAACCTTACGTCACAATGTATATAAAAAACTTTACGTATCTTTTTTATCTGCACAATTATAACCATATTCACACTAGTTACTTTGAGAATCTTTAGATGTTATTAGCTATAATTAGTAATTATGTGATCTCCAAAACACACGGCGTTGGCGGAAGACGAATAGTCGGCATTTCATGAAATTAAATGGAATAACTCACCAAGTTTGCTTATGTTTGTAATTCTCTCTGTTTTACGCTCGCAGCAGCGCGCGCCACATGCATAAACTCGAAAAATAAAAAAGGTTTTACAAAATAATATGTTTTTATATATATATATATGATACTGTTTTTAACAGGATGTAAGCAGAAACTTTTAACCAACGAAGAGCCAATGGTGATATCGGATATCAAGCCTGGATCAGTAGCGCACAGAAGTGGCGCTTTGGCCCCGGGGGATCAGCTTCTTGCTATCAATGGACAGCCGTTGCATAATTTATCCCTGGTATTTTTCAAGCACAATTTTTGAGAAGCGAAAAGTCACATTTAACTTAGCAAATGAGCAAATTTGTAAGATTCTTTATGATTTTCAGGACACAGCTTTTAACATACTCCAAAACTCTCCAGATGACATTATAACTCTGAAAATTCGAAAACGAGACCTTACCGAAGACTGGTCTAATATCCACAAGCATAATGCAAAACTTAGCCTCCAAAGTTTCAGTAACATAGAAATTAAGGCTGTTGTCCACAGCGGGGAAGATTCTGGGCATCATACTGAAAGTCCCAACAATAGTGCTAAGGAGAGCGAACGTAGCCACTGCAGTAATGAAAACGGGAACAACGCAGTATTCACAATTGAATTAATTAAGCAAGAGAATGGTCCGTTAGGGCTAACAATTGCTGGAAGTGAAGATGTAACACAACCGGTTTTAGTCAGTGGACTAGTTGAAGGTATTAAAGCAGTATTGTTTAAATGCAATGTTTATGATTTATAATAAATGTAAAGAAAAATATATATTATTATATATTATATCATTCTAGGTGGTGTAGCCGAAAAGTGTGGTAAATTAGCTATAGGAGATGAATTGCTTAGCATTAACGGAGAAAGTGTGTTGAATAAACCTTTGTCGGAAGCAATTAAATTACTTCAACAAAGTGGTCAGAGAGTTCACTTGCAACTTTGCAGAAAAGTTACAGGTATAAAATAAAATTCCTACTTTTTGTATCAATTTATGTAAGACAAAAAAGTTTTTATTCAATACTTTTGAAACGATTGTAGGTTCTATAGATGCAGAATCTAGTGCAAGAGATTCTAGTCACTCTACGTCAAGTCCTGGGCTTTCTAATGACAGTGCTGTTGAATCCTGGGATCAAAACACGCCAGTTAGGACTAGTGCCAATTGTGGTAAGTTATTTGGCCAAATTAAAGTTGATTAAAAAAAACATTATAATGCATATTAATAATTTATAAAGTTTATTTTATAGGTAATTCTGAAGTCATAGAGTATGCAGTACCAGATAAAAGCCGTATGATGGATAAGCATCCTTACTCTCCGACCGATGAAGACAAATTACTAGCCTCTAGCTTCAATTCAGCTGCACCTTATACGGTCAATGACCTTCCTCTTCCCAATTACTCATTAAACAATTCTTTGAAGACGTTCCATTATGAAAATACGTGTATCATTCCTGAAAATACACTGAAGAATAAACAGAATATTACCAGAGAGGACGACGTTCAGCAAATTGAAATTCTTACTTCAAACATGAAGGATTGTCAATTGCACAACATGGAGAAATCCTCATGTAAATGCGACTACGTACAAATGGGACCTTATGGATTTGTATCACCAAAAACAAGGCGACCAAATTGGGACAATGATTACATGAATAATGGTATTTACACTGTGACGACTCCTCAAAAGTCACCCCATAAACCTGGTGTTGCTGGAACGAGTTTCCAGTTCTCAACTAGTCCTATATACGAGAATGATGTACCAGGTAAATATACATACAAACATGTTAAGCCATGTCCGTCACGGGGTATGCAGGACTTACAAACTTATTTCGACATTCATCAGTATCTTCATGATGCCCGCTGGTTTTGTAGTCACTTAGTACTCTTGACGTTCCCATCCCTTTTATAATATTAAAATTACGAACGTTAAAATGTTATAAAGCTCAATACTTTCTGATTTTAAATTTCTTTTATCTAGGTCTTTACAGCAGCGATACCATCTCACCAGTTAGGGGTTCCGTCCACCATGTCATCCTATATAAGGATGCTATTTATGATGACTATGGATTCTCAGTATCTGACGGGCTCTACGAGCGAGGAGTGTATATAAACAGGATCAGAAAGGGGGGACCCGCTGATATTGTCGGGCTGTTGAGGCCTTACGACAGGATTTTACAGGTGAACCTGATTTCTGGTGGTACTTTATTTTTTTATTGCCTGAAAATAATTGTGTTCCAGCAACATTAAAAATTATTTTTTGTATGGTCCATTCAGACCATGTTAATGAATCATAAAATTTTTGGAAGGTTAGTTACTTTGTCAGTCAGAATAAATCATTTTTTAACCTTGATCATAAAGATAGTTCTTCTCTTCTTCTTCTCTAGGTAGGATAGTAGGCTCTGCTTAGGGGGTAAACAATTTTTCATTGTCTCTAATTTGTTCATTTCATATTGGATGGCATGGCCCTTAAGGCATTTTGAGTAACCGATTTTTATAAGCTTGTAAATGAGGTCGGCCAAAAGGATGGAATTATTAAAAACCAGAACAGTTAAAAATACGTGAAAACCTGAGAGTTTATTCGGAGACATGTTACATATGTAAACGTTCAGTTCATGAAGGTGAAAGGAAAAGGAAGGGGGAGGAAAATCATACATATGTATGAAAAACAAGGACAAAATATGGTTAATCCGCATATTTAAGAAAAATTCCGAAGGTCTACGGACGTTTCAGGCTCTATACAATTTCAAAACTGCTTCTACTCTAGGACTTAATTTCGACGAAATTTTACAGGTTAATGGCACCAGGACAGTCGACTATGACTGCTGTCTCACGGTTCCTCTAATTGCGGCCGCTGGTGACCGCCTTGAGATCGCAGTTCAGAGGCTTGCCACTTCCAGGGTTGGTATTCTCTTTTTTTTTTCAAAGAAGAAGGTGTCTCTATACTAGCCAATGTATCTAACAAACTTTCTACTTGTTATATACATTGTTCAAAACCACATGAGTCTTATGTTGTTTAATTATTGAGCTCTTTCAAACAAGTGGTAACACCAGGTAGGCAAACAACCATACAGTCCATCCGACGGTTAGCTGTTACCGTCACTAATTAGACGATGGTCAACTACTACTTAAAAAATATAATATGCGTTGATTATAATTATTATGTGTTACTAACGAAGATATAAAAAGATACCTTTTATAAGCCAAACTGTGCCCCGCGAATTCACCTTCGTGAAATTAATTGCCTTTGGTGATTTCTATCTATAATTTAACATTAAGATGATATATAGAATAGTTTTTGTCTCACAAACTTACCCGTTACCATATAAAATCATATAATAATAATTTTCCTATGTCTATTCATAACGTAATCGTGTTCATAATTATTCTGCCCTATTATGAAAGTTCAACAAAAAGGTCACAAATTTACAAGCTCTGTTAGCTTGGAAAAGCAAAATGGCTGCCACACGCGTTGCTCTTTCGCTCTGTTCCAAGGCGCGAGGAAATATTATATATGTAAAACTGAGAGGGTAGCCCTTATAAAGAGTCTTTTCATGAGCGAGTAACTTGAACAATTTTCTTGTATTTCTTGTATTTCTCTCATTGTAAATTGATTCCTTTCGACAAAGAAAATTTTTCTATGTCGAGCCTTTGTGTCTTGAATATTAGGAAGACGTGAGGGAAAACATTACATAACATACATGAGTACTCTGTAAGCGCGTTGTCGTTTAATTTCCTTGAGTAAATAGTTCGGCATTTTCAAAGCAAGAAAAAGTTGAATAAATATAATAAATAAATTAAATTGAATCTCAATTCTCCACGTACAGAAAATATTAAAATAAAAAAAAATTAAGAGCTGGGACACGGCGTGATGCGATATACATACTCGTATGTATTTAATATTTATTTTTTGTTGCAGGACCTCAAGAACCTGCGCCTCGAAGACAACTCAAGCCCGAGTGATAGTAGTATTGTGACTAAAACTATTTAGTGTATAACCCGCCTTTAGTGAAATGACACGAAAGACATTGCAAACGCTAGTGTTAACGACCTATTTTTATTGACGGTGTTAGCTTACTAATTAATGTATAATAGGATAAAATTGCGAATAAAATTGTATATATACTATGTTCCGGAGTTTTGTTTCTGAACCAGTTACTCTGTTGACTGAAACTTGGTGCATATTGATCATATTCGTAACCAGTGTTCACACACATTGATGTGTACTAACCAATAACCTTAAATACAGTGACGGCCTTCTGGTCTAGCGGTCAGAGCTGACTGCGAAGCCTAAGGTCGCAGGTTCGATTCCCACTAAACGCAGATAGATATATATCTGTGATGAATACGAGTTTTTGCATCTTAGTCTTGGATGTTCTGTGTATTTATGTATATACATATATATATATATATATATATATATACTAAGCAAAGCGTGTATTATAGAAACTAGACAACGATATACATATATATATATATATATATATATATATATATATATATGTATATACATAAATACACAGAACATCCAAGACTAAGATGCAAAAACTCGTATTATATATATATATATATATGTATATCGTTGTCTAGTTTCTATAATACACGCTTTGCTTAGTTTGGGCCTGGGTAAAATTTTCTGGAATTATCCCATGGTATTCCTTATTAGTACGTATGGAAAAATATGTCTGAAGAGATATTCCAAAAACATTTTGTTGACACGTTGACACCTAAATACTTTTCCAGCGAAATTTAGGTTTTTTTTTTGTTTGTCTCTCGTAGAGTGAGTTCCGGGAACTTTTGCTACTTAACCGGTCAATGGCGAGACCTAGGCCTCCAGCCAGGTAAATTTTGGTTTTACAAAGCTAGTTGGTACCTATTACAACTTCAGTGGTCTCATGAGACTGAAAGAGTTACGCCATCTTTATTCTTTGTATTTTCCGTACATTATTATTCCCCAAACAAGTCTCAAACGAAAGCTAGATCAATATTTTCGTGTCTCATAACAACGGGGTGGGCAAAGCTGTCGAGTCGCAGGTGGATTGTGACACGTTGACGTCACACCAATGACGCGCCTTTCTGAATATTAAAAGATACTTTCAACAGGAAAACAGACTTTTGCATATTTCTTTCATTTCCTGAGCTTGCATAATAAATTCCATGGAATTATACCTAGTCAGCAAAGTCATACCTGGTAAACGCTTACCACAAAGCGGCAAAAACTACAGTAGTTACTCCTGATAAGCTCCTTTTGCATATACATACATTCATATCATAACGCCGAGTCACTGACGGGTTAGGCAGAGGGAATAGAGCCCCAGTTCTTTCTAGACTTGAATACCTTTTTCGCTTCGTCCACATTCATCAGTCTCTTCATACATGCTCCCCGGTTTCGAGTACTCTTGACGTTCCCGTATTTGAGTGTCCGATCGATACACATACGTGTAAAGTATATATTTTGGTTCGGTGATAGTGTTTTGGAATATGTTGTGCTCTCCCTATATTATACCTTATTTCTGTATCTAGAAGATATAAAATAGAAATTGAATGAGTGGATATGAAAGATATGATTAAATTGACTATCTCATAACTGAAACTTTCCTAAGCAATACCATATTTTACTAAGACGATACTGGTTCTACATATATATATATATATATATATATATATATATATAAGGCGTGTGTATATATATATATATATATATATATATATATATATATATATATGCCTTCCCACAAGGGTCCCCGAAGGGGTAGGCAGAGGTGTATAGGTAATACCCACACCCACTTTCCGCCAAATGTATAAAATACCTTAACAATTATTGAGCAAAAAGGTTTTGAGTAAAATTCTCATTAATTTCAAACGTAAACAATATTGATTTATCAGTTTCAAAATTCACTTAAAATTTGGCCTCTAATCCTGAATTACAAAGAATTTATTCTGAACAAAATATTCGAAGTTCATTTGAAAGTGTATAATCACGGTGAACAGGCATTATTACAGGTGATATGAAATCGATTGATACATTATTATTTACCAATAAATCTTGGCACATAGAACGATAACACGTTATACCCTAATTATTATAATATATTTCAAATACTCTAGTGTGATTTAAAAATATGTATAAGCATGAAAATTAATATGTCGATGTTTTTGTATACCTAAATGTGCCTGATGTTGTGCATAATTTTAAATAGAGTTTAAGAAATAAGATACGATTTAAAGATTTTAGTATAAGTTTAAGTATAAAGCAATTCCGAGGAATGCTTTGCCGTAACTTGCCAAGCAGTTGTATTACTGTTCTAAAAGCATTTTGTACCGCATTCGAAGGTAATAAGCCAAGAGTTTATATAACCGTAGGTAATTTGGTGAAGAAAATAATTTTAAATAGTCGTGTTCTTTAAATCGACTAAAATAAATATATTCAATTATAAATATAATATGAAAATCAAATTAAATATTACTTATGGGTTAGAGATCAGTTTTTAACAATGTTATGTAAGCCAAAAAATTTCTATCTTTGCCAAATTGTTTATACCAAAGTTCATAATAAAAATCAAGACATTAGTACTTACTCTAACGAATGGTATTTTTAGGAGTTTATTGTTTTAGGTATAAATGTTTAGTAAAATATTATGGATTATGGAAATATTAATTATTGTATACAATTGAATTAAATAATAATTCATTAAAATTGTATATAATAATAAATGATATAAATACACTTTAGTGTAGTGTTATTACTGTTGAAACCAGACTGATAGCAATTTTAATAGTATATTATATAATAGTAGTTTTTAAAATAATTTTATAGATTTCATAGTTAAAACTGAAACCTATTTAGTAATTTCATTATTAAAAAAAATAACTTTTATTCATAAATCATCATATTATATATATATATATATATGTGAATATATATATATATATATATATATATATATATATATATGAATTAAATAAATATCTACTTATAAATATATTCGTTAAACATGTACGATAACCTTAATAAATACACCTAATAGTTTGCACAGTCTACGTTTTCGAAACGAAAATAAGTACGCGTCATTTGCAAATTGTAAATATATCTGAACGTCAGGTCTATCTATTAAAGTAGATACCAAAATATAATTATAATAAAGTATCTAGTTTTACCTATATATTAATAGTTAAATAGAAAAATACAATTTCTCTGAGAAGCGTGTGTGTAAGCTATATTAAATATTGTATATTAAACATTTCATAAAATTTCCCAATAATGTGTATAATACAAATTACGATTTACATTCGGGATAAGCAACTTTGTATAATGCAAATATTAGTGTAAGGCTAGGTGTATGAATATGCGAAGTGTTGTAGTTAGATCAAAGAACAGTATAGAATAATATCTAGTGCGGCGTCTTTCAAAGAATACAATCTGTAGATACAAAAAAAATTTTTTTCAAAAGGTGTTTTAGGTACTAGGTAACTGTGTTTTGTTTAGATTTGGTGTTTGAGTTCACTTATTGTTAACAAAAAAATTATATTTCATCATACTATTAACCCGTTATCATTTTTCTTTTATTGTCATTCCCATAATAACCACAAGTAATTTGTTTTTCTTAATTTCAATATTGCTACAAACTTGATATAATCAATCAAATCGTTCACGATTTGTAACGGTTCATTTAAAATCTTTGTAAATTTCAAATCTTAGAATATTAATGATTGGTTGTATATCACGGCGAATGAGCGTATGGTTTACGTGATGGCACTCTCATGTAGGTGCCTGGCATACATACCGTATCACGTACCGTGGTATACTAACTTCCAATCTGAGATATCTCATTCATTAATGTAAACAAGCTTTGTATGGCATGCTTTGTATGGCATAATAAGTTGCTAACCAAACATATATCCTCGCGCCTTCCCAAAAGGGTTCCCGAAGGGGTAGGCAGAGGTGTATAGGTAATACCCACACACCCACTTTCCGCCAGAGGTATATTAGGTGCCAACGTGACAGATGGCGAGTCCATCGCCTTTACTCAAGCACGACTATACATGCGCCTTTGAATTTCTTCTCAGACGTATGCAGGTTTCCTCTCGATGTTTCTTTCACCGTTCAGCTCGTGGTGTGACTAATCACTGTACTTGAGTTCGGAAAAACTCATTGATACAGTCGGGATTCGAACTTGCGACCTTTGCGTCGCAGGCAACTGCTCGAGCCACTCGGCCACCACGGCTTTTTTACATTTTACAAGAAACATAATACGTATGAATTGCCTCGTATCATATATATCAAATATTTGTACGAATGAGTTTATATCAATTAATATAATACGTGAGTAGTTAATTAACTGGCAATTAAGACAAGGCATAACCATTAACATATTTAGAAATTTAACAAACGTTGGCAACTAATAAAAAAAACTTCAGTTATCAGACTTGTGCTAATACACTTTTCTCTCTTTCACTCCCCATATTTATGCTATGCCGTCCTACTTCCACGCGAGCCTTTTAAGAAGATCGAAATCATGTTGTGTACACAAAATCATTGTTCATCAAATGATATTGATATAAAATTATGGTTAATCATAAAGATGGATTTGCACAAAGAAAACTGGTCCGTTTTCCTGGCTTTCAAAAAATAAACTGTTCTTTTCAAGAATTGGTCCTTTATTTTGGCTCTATGTAAGGTTTTATCCCTGATCAATAACATGTTCTTTTATTGACAAGAGAAGTAGCAGTCCTAACTTAAGATAGCAGGGCGATGACCTTTAAAAGTGTGGCTACAAGCTGACTGTCATAATGTTGATTAAAATGTTTGATTTTATATTTCCATTAATGTCTGCGTAGATAGTTAACTAACATCGAAATACTAAGCATTCATCATTAGCAGTTATGTAGATAGTTAGCGGTTTTTACATTTTATTTTTGTACCTTTAATTATAAGCATAATTTATATTTGTATTATTGTCAATTAAAGTGTATTTTAATTGAAAAATAGACGAGAGCCTAGCTATCACACTCGATTTAATAAAACAGTATGCGTGATTAATTAATTGTGTTTGATTTTAATTAACCCTTTTCATTGTGATACATTCAAATGAATAAAATTTGAAAGAATATTTTTTTTTGGACTAAGAACCAAGAAAAAAGGATATGTTGCGTGTTTGTTATCCCATTTTTTTTGGGTTTCTACAGAAACCTAAAAAAACCATTAAGCGTACATGCTACATGCATAAGTTTGTAGGATTTTTGTTCCCTTTCCACTTCCGCAAACAAATGCTGCACAGAATTAATGTAATTTGACACAGAAATAGATTATGTATGTTTTATTCGAGCAAATAAAACAAAACTACATAACAAAATACACTGGTTAAATCGAAGCCAGTGTTGAATAAATCGATGTCTACACTACTAGAACCCCTTATTGAATACGTGATAAACAAACGCTGCCTCTTCACAAAATTATGTATAGATAATAAACATATAATATACAAGACCGTTCCATCAATAACTGTTAGTCATAGCATGCAAATTTGCCGCTCCCCACATAATATTATGGGAAAGTCCCCATTAACGCACCCTGCACCCATTAAACACTGAGTCATTCGCGTGATCGCCGCCGTTTGGAAGCACTAACTTAAGGTTGATTGGTAAACGGGACTGGCATCGGTAGCCCCTACCATAAACAAGCAATATTAAACCTAATAGTGAACTGTACAGAGTCGTTATTTCATTTGATCAAATTTCACTATAATAACCCTTACAATAGGGGGATATTATTAACGATTTCTTAGCAACTCAACTAAACGCTCGGGTGAAATTATTCTATAGCTAGATTGGTCGACACCTAATTCAATAGTGTTATGGAAATATGATAGTTTATAAAATATTAAAATCTATACTAATGCTATAAACTGAATGTATGTTTATTTTGAATCTCAAAGGGACAAAGGCTGCAGCTTTATAAGTCGCAAGCTCAGCCTCACATGGATTCAGTCCAGCTCAGCTCCCTTGCTCGCGATCCAGCAACGCCCTAAGCCGAGGTTCGTACCCCACAGGGGGTGCCCTTAGCTGTATTGCTTAGAAATAAAGTGCCTGGCTGGAGGCCTAGGTCTCGCCATTGACCGGTTAGGTAGCAAAAGTTCCCGTAACTCACGCTACGAGAGACAATACAAAAAAAAAGAAAAAAAAAACCTCAAGTGGGTTACCTGCCACCTGTTGGTTGGAGCTCCTAGATACCAGCTAGGAACTTATGATTCAGAAAAGTGCCGCTAGGATTGTCAACGATCCCATGCTCACAAGCAGCTTTAAACCACTAAGTCTTAGGAGAGACTTTAACTTCCTGTGTGTCATCTATGCTTGTATAAAGTAGAGTGCTCTGAAGAATTCTTCGACGTGATGCCTTCTACCTTCTACCACCGCACCTCTCGCCATCGACGGGGAATTCATTCCCATACCTTGGAACCACAAGTCCCGTACTACTCGGTTGCAAAAGACTGTGAAATGAGATCTTCATGCGGGAGATTAGTAAGTGTTATCGTCTACATAGCAATGGGAGCCTACAATAAAAAGCATGTCATTGATATGCAGAAGAAATAGTGTCGAGTACAACACAGAACTTTGCGGGACGCTAGCATTAATATCTGTCCTAACAGAGTGAACAACACTTATGTCAATGGACCCTAAGTTGTATGATAAGGGTTATTAATAAAACACCTGTCTCATAGTATGGTAAGGCAAATCTTTATCTAAACAATAAGAATAGGGTCATCTATCATACGAGACTCTCAATAGCGCGATCCAGAAATAAAAAAAAAACAAATCAGCGCCATCTATTGACACACTTACAAAACAAAACAAAACAATCTTATACACAGAGCAAGTACCGTCAACGACGGCATTTGCACAATTCCTCCAGCAACCTGTAAGATGGTAACTTCGATAGACCACGATGCCAGACTCGATCGACTTTCGCCACATCCAGACTTACAGCCTAAGCCTCACCTTGACTCTCGGTGGCGAGTGAGCAGATAACCTTCTTTCAATATCTTTTTCATAATATACTTCTCGTGTGATCGCGCTTTCAAAATATACAAATTCATTCACATGCTCTAGAATTTGTTCTTATACCGATATAACACACTCAGTTCCTATTGTACTACACTCTTGTACACCTCTTTCACAACAAATGTAACTAGATAAAGAAGTGCATTCGTTCGAAAATAATGCACTTACTTTGAGACACCGAACTTTATTTATAAAGTTAGCATCTAATAAGCTAAGCTAACTAAAACTGCATAGTTATATAGTGAACGTTATGACTAGTGCTACGTTACCCCCTATCATATTTAAGCGTGTTCGCTGTTTGCCAACAAAATATAAGTTTACATCGGCAAGATGCTGGGGGCTGCAGAAAATTTCCATTTTCCACCCGATTTACCACAAATTAATGCTGCCGAAACCTTCGGCGCCTCGGTTAGATAAGGAGCGACGCTCACTTGTACATGCCCCAAATAGTTTTTGATACAGTAAACTTTTAATACGCACCCGCATGGCGCTCAGATACTAATATAATAAAACACCACAATGGCCGATTTCTTGGCT